>JBBPDH010000034.1:5345532-5355808 GCA_037974565.1 Clupeocharax schoutedeni | reverse complement strand
GGATCGGATTACGTTTCTAAATCCTTCCCGATTTCCGATCCCGTAATTTAGGTCAGGATCGGACCGATACAGAATATGGGATTGGGACATCTCTAATAAATATACTGTGGGTATATGTATTACGTAGTTTCAAATTGGGCACAGTTAATAGCCCTTGGCTGTTTAGGTTCACACATCCACCTTTAGGTTTCAAAGCATATTGTTGCCTGTACAGCCAATCAGAACAGTGGTAATTTATATATACCGGTCTTTCCAGTATAAAGAGCCTGTTTAAGAAGAAATACAGGTTGGAAAATGGTCATGTGAAAATTTGTTCCGGATGTTTTTGCTACATCAGCCCACACAAGCATCATAAGTGCACCTCGGGGGGAAAATCAGGACAGATGTAGGAAATGGCCCCTTTGAATACAATTAATATTTCTCTTTATATCATCACTGTAAGATTTATTAAAACAACATAGTAAAATATTGTTATTTATAGACATTTGTGAAATCGTAGAATGTGAAATTATCCTGCTACACTGACAGAACATTTTGCTTCCCTGAAATTTTATTTCTCGTAACAACATTATTTGTTAATACAATAAGATAATTCCATGCCTAGAGAAACCGTACATTAGAATGAATAATTCAGTTTTGAGAATATTTGATATGTTGGTTACAGCCGCCAACATATCATCTTTTGCAGCGCGCACACACACACACACACACACACACACATGCACACACACTTATTTCGTGTGAGGTAGGTTTGTTAGGTTGGAGCTAAGTATTTGATGTTTTGAAATCTTCTGGGTGTTTCTGTAGATGGGACAGGGCCTGAGGGAGGGAGGTGGAAGGGTTCAGAGCGGCAGATTTTTAGGGGAGGTTGGGTAATTCAGGAGCTAAGTGCTAGTGCAAATAAGATTGTGCCTGAGGGTCTTAGGTTATCTCTTGAGGGTCTGTGTGTCTGTGTGCTACATGAGGAGATGAGCTAGCGGTAATGAGGAGCTTTGGGACCCCAAAAAGTCTGTGGGTGGGTCTGCATGTGTGTGGATGCAAGCTAATAAACAGACACCCTGGAAAGATGTCTCTCTATTTTCAGATAGGAAGAATTAAGTTGAGTTTATAGAATCATTAAAGCATCCATTCTGGAATATTAAAATCTGGATTATATATATAATATATAAATAATATATATATATGCTGTAACACACCCCTTCTACTAAAAGGGAACTTGGTAATTAGCTGATTAGCTGAATCAGGTCTAATGAGATTAGGGTAAACACAAGAATATGCAGGGCAGGGGTTTAGAGAATCAGGTGTGGGAATGACAAAGTGCTTTCACTTTTTGTCTAGAATGTAGAGATCTTTAGAGCAAACTTGGTGTTTTTTTTATTGTCTTTACTGCAAAATGGTTTCTTCAGTAGCATTTGCAACTTTACTCTTTATATTATTTGAATGGTAGCAATAGAACCGAATCAAATCATGGTGTGGTTTAAAATTTCATGGTATATTGAACCATTTCCAGACGAATAAACTGAATCTCTGAGGTCAGAGATTTACACCCCAGATGTTCACGATCTCTGAAAATGTTGGACACACAACATTAATCGATTCAGTGACTGGTACCTGATGCGGTTGCCGTGCCTTAGGGACGCGCTGCAGGTGCGGCGTGCGCTGCGATCAGTGTAGCGAGCACGGACAGGGTGATGCAATAGTGTGCAGCTGTGTGTGTCACCGTCGCAGCATGCCATTCCAGCCCAGCTGAGAAGTGAAAGGACCATGCCAACGCCCTCATTTAGTGCCTGAGTGCACCTTATTGAAATCGATTTACAGACTGCTGAGCCAGGGGCTGCATGGCGAAGAGACGCGAGACTGAGAGTGAGAGAGAAATACAGAGAGGTGCGTGTCTTGCATGAGACACAATTTAAATTACAAAGACGGAGCACGGGCTCAATCTATGCGTTGTCATCAGAAAAGCAAAAAAAAAAACAGATTTGCGGAACGTGCATGAGGGCTTCCTACATCACTGTGTCTCCTTCAGAACATCTTCTGAATTTGAATGTCATAAGTCAGTACTTGGCTGTAACTGATGCTTTCTCTATTAAAAAGCACATGCTCACGTTTTTAAGAGAAAAAAATGTCAAACGGTCTTTTCCAGTCAGTTATGATGGCTTGATTTCTGGAGACCCCACGTAATGAATTATGTTCACAGGGTTATAAAGTATTTCAGTATACCTTCGATTGCAAATCATTCCTCTGCTGGAAAGATGTATTTATAAAGGCTGCATTTTGTTTTTCTCACTTAAGCCTTTTCAGAACTGACCTGTGAACTTCACAAATCAACTTTGTCATTATATTTGCATATTTTTAGCAGATGCTCTTTTGCAAAAAGCAGGGGAATGTAATGTTATTCTTATTGTTAAATTATTATATTGTTTCCGTGGTGGGATCAAATCGTGTTCACCACACTCAAATCCTCACTATACAGTCACTCACCGTTTCATGGGTTAACACAGAAATGCATTTTGGTAATCTTCTAAACATCTTCTAAACAAAAGTGACCATTTGTCACATAGGTAAACACACCAAAGCACACAGTGTGAACAGTGTGAAATTCTTTCTCTGTATTTAACCCTTTCACCAAGGAACACAGCGCCCAGGGAGCTGTGTGTGGGGACGGTACCTTGCTCAAGGATACCATTAGCAATCCTAGGATACAAACACATGACTTTCTGAGTGGCCAACTCCCTAACCACCAGGCCACCAGCTGCCCCAAATGTGTGATTTAGTCCAAACATCATCTGGATTAACCTGCATGCTAATTTCCTGAATTAAAAATGTTAGATGATAACACAGGTTAAGAGGTCAAAATCATCAGAGATAAGTTTATGTGGGTTTTGTAGTGTTTTTTCAAATCTGTGTTTAGTTTTTGCCGCACGTACAGTTTTCGTGATGAAGCTAGTTCTATACTGTTTGATAGTTGATATAATTATCATATAATAATCATATGCTGAGTGTTTTTGAAGAAACAGTGGTAGCTGACTGACACTGGTCATTATATCTATGCCACATTGTGGCCTGTCTGACTTTAATAAAAAAACGCATACAAGTCTATTGCAAATCTAATATTACTTATAATTCAAAAGGTTGATGTGACTGAAAAAAAACTGAAACAGATGTGAAATCAGCATGAAAAACTGGTTTAGAGAAAGGTGTCTGATGATTAAAAATATATATTTGTTCATCTGTGTAAATTATGTTGACTACACTGACTATAAATCGGAATCTGGCAGTAAAATTCATGACCTGCCCATTCATGACCTGTATCTCTATTCATGTTCACCAGGCTCTCGCAAGGAGTTCCAGAAGACACCAGACGGCTCTCGTTCCGCACTGTCATCCCCGAAACGGCTAGCGGTTGTTTCACCCAAACCCCAGTCACCAGGTGAGAACCAAGGCCAAACGCGTGTCTCAGTCTTCCAGCTTTCCTCACATTTAGGGGCTCAAACAGACTGTGAATAACTTCCTTTACAGATTTAGAGCTCAGTGCATATCCTAGGCCTCAGACAGAAGAAAAAGAGAAAATGACATGTGGTGGTGGCGGCAGAGGAGATTTCTAGTCATTCTGTTCACACAGTTTAACCACACAGGAGTTCAAGTCAGCTGTCAAGTTGATCTAAATGGATCTCGGTATTCAACCCACAGTTCCATGAACCAACACCCTTCCTCCAGCATCAGTTTACATGTCAATAATACCATTTCTACAAAAACAGAACTGTTAATTAACAGTACAGTTTATGAGACATTACAAAATATATTACAATACATTATAACATTATAAATGATAGTTAATTGGGTTTTGTATTAAGCCTCTGGGACTGTGTTCATCCACCTGACCTGTAGATGAACTGATGAGAAGCATCTCTTTCTCTCTCTCTCTCTCTCTCTCTCTCTCTGTCTCTCTCTCTGTCTGTCTCTTTCTCTCTCTCTCTCTCTCTCTCTCTGTCTGTCTGTCTGTCTCTCTCTCTCTCTCTGTCTCTCTCTCTCTCTCTTTCTCTCTCTCTCTCCCTCTCCCTCTCTCTCTCTCTCCCTCTCCCTCTTCCTTCTAAGAGCAAATTCAAGTTTCTGTATAAGCTTTTATCTGTCACAACATTGCCACTGTTGGGTAGCGAGAAAGAACTGTCCTTCCATTAGACCTGCATTATTGCTTCAGACAGCATAAACCCATCCTTTTTTCCCTCTGTTGTCATAGAGATGACTCCAGGACTGCCGGGCAAACTACTCTGGTGCACCTGTGTATGTACTGTGTGTGTACATATATGACACTCATGCATTAGAGATGAAATACACCAGCCTCTGGCAGCCCTTGGCTTTAAGTCACTGTGAATTATTCTTTTTATAGTTACGTGTGTTAGTTTAAGATGGACGTGTGTTTATCGATCAGTCTGACACTAATAGATTTATGAAATTGGCAGTCAGTGCTTGTTATAACTGTTAAGTGAACGAGTGCTAAAGTAAAGTCATTGCCGTACAGAGGTTTGTGGTCGCCTGCCAGCAAGCTAGCTCGTGTGTGGAGTTCAGAATGTTAAACCCAGGGCAGCCTGTCACAACCACCTGGCCCATCCATCTCCACCCACAAATGCAATCTCTCCTAGCAGGGCAGGTTTTACAGAATACAGGCAAAAATCCCTTTCAACATAAAAAGAAACTGAAATATACAGTGCTGTATAAAAGTCTTGTTTTTTCACATTAATCAGAATCAGAATCAGAATCGCGTTTATTGGCCAAGTGTGTGAGCGAACACATACAAGGAATTTGATTCCAGTAGATGGTGTCTCTCAAGCACAACACAATAAAAACAACAAAAATAATTAAAAGATACAATGAACAATATACTGAGCTAACAATATAATAAACAATCTAAATCTTATATCCACAAAATACAATATTGCAGAAGTATATGCCAGAGTGTACATAAATTGCATTTGCTAAAAATTACTAAATGTACAAAAAGAATAAATACAAATATCATTACATGGTAAATTGTGATTTTATGTACAGTATATCAGTGGGTTCTTGTGGAAGTCCAGTATTGCTTGTAGTTTCCATCAGAAACCTGGTTTGTCTCAATCAGTCCTGCATTAAATTTAAATTTAATGCTGGTGGAATTTTACTAATCCAAACAAAAACTACTTTTTTACAAGCAAAATAAATATTGATATGTGTACTGCTTTTTTAACAGAAAGACACATTATCACTCACTGAGAAAAATGGCTTTCAATAACTTGCATAGGCCTTAGACTCCAGAGTATGTAAATATAGGAGTCACATCTGATCTGCTCTTTTAGGACAGAGGGGAATCAGGTGTGCTCCTGATTTTTTGAGATACCTGTAGGTACACCAGCCATTTGTTGAAACTCTGGAAAGAAATGATCCACACTGGGCTGCTGCAATGTTTGTAGAGTCACTCTAAAAAGGGTTGAGCTTCCAATTTGATTATCTTTATAAAATGTAACGTCTGTCCACAGAAAAGAAAAAGATGCAAATGATCACAGTTCAACAAATAACTTTTTAAAGGGCCCATATCATGGAAATGGTTTCCTCATTTTTCAGTTAAAAGGGTTTAAAGGAGCATACAAAAGTTTAACAATTTAAAACCATGGTGTTCCTGTAATGCTGTGGCAACGGCGATCAATGGGACCCTGACACACGTTTGCCTGCTGCAACAGGGCATACTCTCTGCTGTACGACCTGACTGCCTTTTGCTGTGACACGCAAGGGGTAACTTCAACATCTGCCAAGTCCCTGGCTGTGTCGCTAATGAGCTTTATCTCCAGAACAATCTCTAAGTGGCCTATTTGCGGCCTTTCTTTAACAAACAATTTGCCGGCATGCTTGATTCTAAGTACCTTGAGTTAACAGGCATCATTATGAGTGATTAGCTGCTGTTGTGTGTCATTAACATATACATGCATTTCTTCCCTCTGAGGTTCGTTTGTACACTCATGAAATCAAGAGGTCATCCTGTCATGCCATCCAATTCAGTGAAAATGAAGTGTTAATCTATACTCATGTGGTTTAAATGGCTTTAAATGGCCTATATTCTACATTTTTGTTGTATTCTTTCCCTCTGGAATGCACATACAATGTTTGTATGAGTTTATGTACCAAACAAACAGTCACAGTTCATTTTTACATGACAGTTTTGTTATTTTCCTTTTGAATCAAAGGGAAAATAACAAGATTGGTATTATTTAATCATGTGCAATTAATACTGATGTATGTAAATGATATCTTGTTGTCCTGTGATGGACTGACATCCAGTTCAGGGTGTTTCTCTGCCTTTCACTCTATAAGCACCCCACACCCCCAGGTTCCCACACCCCGTACAGACCTGATGTGGATATGTAGCTCAAATCCTTGTGAT
The DNA here is from genome assembly GCA_037974565.1 of Clupeocharax schoutedeni. Lineage (NCBI taxonomy): Eukaryota > Metazoa > Chordata > Actinopteri > Characiformes > Alestidae > Clupeocharax > Clupeocharax schoutedeni. The sequence goes on along the minus strand of JBBPDH010000034.1, from coordinate 5,349,396 downwards.
GTAACAACACTTCTTATCACTTCAGTGTGAATGGGTGTGATGAAACAGCTGTAGGGTGAATAGACATTCACATTGTACATTGCTGTGATGTCACACACATTTTGCAGCTTAGTTATACTGTTTACATAGTATCCCTTTCTCAAGAAGCCAAAATTGTAGGCCCTTTAACTCTAATGATGCTGGGCTCTTGTCTCCAGTGCTGCAGAGACAGAGGGCAGCAGCTGCAGCAGCTCGGGTCCCCGGGGGAGCAGGCGTGCCAGTTTTGGGACGCAGCAGCTCCCCGAGCTTGGAGAAGAGGAAAGAAGAGGCTCAGAGGAAGGAGAAAGAACGAGAGGAGCAGGAAAAGAGAGACGAGGAGGTGCTGCGTCTACAGGCTCACTGCAAGGAGCAGGCCGGGCAGCTGCAGGCTTTGCGGGCCGAGCTGAGGAGGAGAGCGCTGGGCCTGGACGCTTTTGCCGTCTGCACCCAACACTTTTGCCTGAAGGTATTACCAGTGCACTCTCTACATCCAAGGGCACGTCCCAGAGTTAGAACAGAACACGCAGACTACTGGTTGTCGAAAGAAGTTTTCTCACATAAAACCAGAGAGAAGCAAGGCAGTAGATCTCCTTTCAAAGCATAGCCAGTGCATCCCTAGGCTGAAAGAGATGAGGCACTTGTTCTTTTAATGCTCAAAACAACCTGCTTAACTCAGATTCTCAAGTCCTATCTGGTAAAATGACATTTTTGTATGTCAAGTATGTAGTTGTACTGATGATGTATGGGTTCATGTTTATTAAAAAAAGTGATGTTACACTTGGACCAAGCTTGGACCACTGAAGCTGCACATGGGCTAGCTGCAACAGCACTAGCTTATGAATCCACAGTGCTCTCTGGTGTTCACAAGCAGAAATGCAGGTTAAAATATATTTTTTCTTTCTTGGTTATAAACATTTTAGCAGATATAATAAACGTACTGTTATAAAAGCATTTACATAAATCAATTAGCAAAGATTAATTGAAAATGAGAACAAATGAATCTATATTTGTTGTACTATATTACTTTTGTGCTAACTATTATATTATTACCAATAAAAAAATCTTCCTGTATGCAGTTTGGTCCAATCTGGCTTATGGTCTGGAAAAAGTGAGAAAATATGCCATAGACACATTCTGCAGGGCAGCGAAATCAACATGCACAGATTATTTAGATGGTGGAAAAAAGCTATAAATAAATAAATAAATATTTCTGGTCTTGCCTTGCTTTGCAATGTATGCTTCTCTATTTATATTAATAGATTCTGTTGTTTCTGATGGTCTGGTATTTGCCTTCGGAACATAAAGCTCAGCATAAAGAATGACTTCCAGTGACGACAATGTTGAAGGCGGTTCTGCTGGAAAACCCTGTTTACCCAGTTGCTGAAGGCACATTGAAAACGTACCATTTATTTCAAATACAGTCAAATGTGCCTTATCTGTGTTTGTGAGAGAATCACTTGACTGACACTGTAAAAAAATGTCCTGCTCTTCTATTAATAAAGACGTGACAGCATTTGATCTACAAGCCATATGTATCAGTATGGATCAGTCGCTGCTTGGGGGAGGATCTATTTGCTGCCTTTTTGTCGTCTTATCTACCCATCACTCTTCTTTTCTCTCTCACTTCTTCACTATTTGCCTCATTTAGTCACTCAGTAAAAGAAAACTAGGCAGTGAATCTAACTGCTTTCTCTGGACTATGGGTCAGTGCCACTGTAACCCATGCTCTTGTTGTGCACAATGTGAGGACACTGCCATGGTAATAGCCAGATGGACACTGGTGTGGGGTGTTGTCCTGTATGAACACTTCTGCATTTGTGTGTGTTTCTGTTTTTAGAGTGAAAATGGTGAGCAGAAAGAGAAAGAATTGTCTCTGGAACTCAGTCGGATTCGCGAGCAAGTGGGTGAGTTCTTTGCATTTCTTCTCATTTGAGCTCTAGAAATGAGACTGTTACGTATGTGCTATAATTTATAAGTAGAATTTTTGTGCTATATTTACAAAAGAAAGGTTAATTAGCTTGACTTAAAATTGCAACACCCTTTCTTGGTGCTATATTGAACCATATTTAAAAAGAGCATTTGTTTCAAACAACAACAAAAAAACGTTTAACCAGACTATTACTGCATTTAAATGGTTGATTGTTCACATTCTATAAAGTCTTGAACCTTAAGAGCTTTTTTAGGGTGTTGCTTCAGATTTAGATTAGGTTTTCCATTCCCTTGTGTGAGCTTAAAAAGGGAAAAAATCTGTAATGCCATAAATGTTAATGGATCTGAGTGCTGAATCTCAGACTGCACGGCCGCACGCTGGAAACAGTTGCAGCAGGAGAAGGCTGAGCTGGAGAAGAGCTTTGAGCGGAAGCTGAGGGAGCTCCAGGAGCAGCAGGATTGCGAGCTGGAAGCCCTGGAGGAGGAGCTCAGGACTCGCCACGCTTCTGATACAGACCACCTTAGAGCTGAGCACCAGTCACAGGTGGAGGAACTGCGAACCCAGCAGCAGGAACAGGTTTGCTTATTTTTGCACATGTTTTTCACATTTTTACATTTTAAAATCACGCAAATGTCATTTTCAATAACATCCCGCCAGGTAAAGCATTTGTCTCGCTCCCACGCTTCAATAAAGGAGCATGGAAGTCCTGAGTTTAAGTAGACAGAGGCTTCAGCTACAAGTGATTAACACAGAGAAAGCATTAAATTAGCAGCTGAACATCCGTTTCCATATGCAGATTGAGGAGTTAACAGCTCAACATGAGTCTGCCTTGGAAGACCTGAGGACGATGCATAACATCACCATGGCAACCTTGCAGGAGGAACATGCCAGGACCATGAGAGGTGTGTGTGCATAGATTGCCGTCATAGTTAGAGTGTAGCTCTGCAAGGCATCACTGTAATCATGTGTTGCTTGTGTCTTCTGACCTCAGACCTGAGAAAAGCCCATGAGCAGCAGAAAGCGACTCTAGAGGACGACTTTGAAAAGCACAGACTCTCCCTTCAGGTAAGGTTAAAAAAATTATCTCAACACGGACATCCATGGAAAGTGTGTTGGTAGGGCTTGCTAATAGCAGTTATGACTAACAGCAGAGTCTACAGTTTGAGAGAGTGAGATGTGTATTTTCTGTTATATTTCAGTAAGTTTTTGCCTTAGGCACTCTTCCCACAGGACCACCCAGACCGTCTGATGTAAACTGCACACAGCTCTCAGAACCATGTCTCTCAATGTTTCCACCTTTCTCAGAGAACTCGACTCTCGGCAGGCATTTCTTAATCAAGCCAGTGCTTGTAGCTGTCAGATAATTTCTACACACCAGTACGACCTTCAGTTACAGACCCTCACACTATCCTGTTTGTACGGCACTTTCCTGTCCTAGATATCCAAAATCTACTCATTGAGAATATATTTAATTGTGGTCCCATCTTGCAGTGAAACTGGTTTATTTGTTTGTGATATTTACATTATAATGAAATACTTTAGGTTTAGCAGGAAAACTGATTTCTGCTCTTTTCTCCTGCTTGCACACTGTAGGTTTTACCGCTGCTGTATTTCCTCAACTAGTTAACTGCTGCCCACAGCACTGACTAGTGTATTTAGGGTTGACTAGTTGACTAGTCTAAAGGCGACCTCCTCTTTGCACAGCTCCCAGCACTGTCTATGAAGCTTCTATTGTTTTGTTGCCTTTTCAGTGAATGCCGGGGGTAGTTGGATTAAGAAAAACCTTTATTAGTCAGTACAGCAAAAAAGAATTAAAAAAACCAATAGAATAGAATAAAATACCAATAGTACAGTGTAAAATGTACATGATACAATCTAGAAATATGAAATATGGACATGTGTATTGTAAAATATAT
>JBBPDH010000034.1:5331904-5345432 GCA_037974565.1 Clupeocharax schoutedeni | reverse complement strand
GAGATTGTCTTGACCAGGACCACACCCCTAAATGCATTGAGGCAACTGCCATGTGATTGGTTGATTAGATAATTGCAATAATGAGAAATTGAACAGGTGTTCCTAATAATCCTTTAGGTGAGTGTATATATACATATACAGAGTGGATATATAAATAAAAATAAGAACACTGTGGATACACACACACACACACACACACACACACACACACACACAGGTACACAATGGAGTGACAGGTGATGACAATAATTATAGTTTATTTGATTAATAGTCAATTATTAAGTTGCTTATAGTAACTTATTTTCGGAACAGGTTTTTTAGTTTTGTCAGAGCGCTAATATTGCAGTAGAAAGTTTAAGGGGTTTAAAGTGAAGTGTGTGTTTCAGGATCAGGTGGACACACTGACGTTCCAGAACCGAACCCTGAGAGACAAAGCCAAGCGCTTCGAGGAAGCACTGAGGCGGAGCACTGATGAGCAGATAGTGGTACATGACCTTGCATCCACACACTCTCACACACTGTATCTGTAAACCCACATGTAAAATCTTCAAGAAAGTGTGGTTCGAAATGTGTGGGCATGTGTGTACTGTGCAGGACGCTCTAGCTCCATACCAGCACATTGAGCAAGACCTGAAGAGCCTAAAGGAGGTTCTGGAAATGAAGAACCAGCAGATTCATGACCAAGAGAGAAAAATCTGCCATCTGGAGAGAGTGGTAAGTTTTAGCTTTTTGGAAAAGAAACCATGCTGAAATCCTTTTTATTCAAATAGAATGTTCACACTGAGGATATAAATACAGAGGTTCAGAATGTTGTGTTGTGTTCTAAGAGAAAGCATAGACTGCCTGTATTTTCCTGAGCGTGGAGGTGTGTAAAGTGTATAAGAATTTAATGGGGAACCCTGTGGTCACTTCATTTTTTGAGCAGGCCCAAAAGAATGTGTACCTGGAGGAGAAGGTGCAGGTGCTGCAGCAGCAGAATGAGGATCTGAAGGCTCGCATAGACCGGAATCTCGCCCTATCCAGGTAGCCTTCATCACTTTCACTCTCAAACAGTTACTAAGTGGTCAATATATTTTCTTAACATGTTCTTATTAAATGTAATATTTTATCAAATTTGTAATGGGTGAGCTGTTTCTAGCAGGGAAGTCTGTAGTGTAAATTTTATAGAGGAATGACTGGACATTTCAAATGGACTCTTTTCACACTCAAAACTCAGGACTTCATTAGGAGAGTAATGTTTGGACTTAACCCTTAACCCTTGCATGAATTATGACAAGCTCAATCAGGATTTTTTTCTTAAGTGTTTTTATTCATCTTTAGGCGTGAAAAAAAGAACGTGTATTTTTCAAAGAGATTTTTATCTGTCCACTCAGGTTAACAACATCCACATTGTATTTCACAAACAAATGAATAATATAAATTGTGTGAAAACTATAAAACACAAAAAGATTGTTTTTAAACTACTGCGATTACACATTTGAACATTTTCTATTACTGTCCAGCAAAAAAATGCTGAACCTTGTTTGTGACTCTTCAGCCTCTTCGTGCTTGTGTCTCGTTCCTCCCTCATTCAGATCTCTTCTTTAAATTTCTTTCAAAGAACATTTCTTCTAAAAGAAGTATTTCTTCTATAGGAATTGGCAAAGCGTCAAGGGCACAAAGCACAAACACAGTGCATGCCGATGTACTTGGTCTTTCGTGTGCATGCAGCATCATGGCATCTGTTTGCATTTTTTGCTTTTGTAAGTTAAGGCCAGTGGTTTTCAGGGCCAAACCTGATCTCTTAGAGTTAGAGATGCCTTTAAATGCAGAGGATCCTTCTTTTCCAGTTCAGACGTTCTATAGAGGTGCCAGGCATTCACAGTGGTGAATGAAAGAACACTCAAATATACTACTGTTCGTTGTTCTGTCTGTGGGGATACATTGTGATACACTGATCTATAAGATCTACTCCTCCCTGATTGTACAGTTTTGCGGAAAATGGCCTTTAGATGTTGAGAATCTTTTTGTCTTTCTTGCTCCATCTCTTGGCCAAATCTGTTGGGGATTGGCCAACGCAGAAAGAGACCATGTGGATCACTGAACTATCCAACCAGCGTGCGACGGTGATGTTTCCAGCAAGTTCCTCTTCCTTCTGTTTTGAGTTGCTTTTCACTCTTCAGTTTCAGTTGTGCTCCCTGGAGCCTCTTAATTCTACATGTTCCAGTGCCATAGACGCTCTGTTGTTGCAATGCCTGTATGTTATTACAGAGACAGATGACTACATCTGCAGCCATTCCCAACTGACTGATCTGACCCTACATGAACCCTGACACACTTCGAATCTGTACATGTAACCAGAATTCCCTGCTTTCACCCTCACTTTCAGACCCCAGGGTTTAGTTCTTTTGGGGATGTATTGCTTGAGAGACATGCGGCCTTTGATAGGAATTATCTGCTCATCCATCAACTGAAATTCTTCCGGATCAACTGCTGAATGAAAGAGATTTTCTTAAGTGCATCAATCACAGGTCTATCAGCATATCAGGATTTCCTGGCCCCTGTGAGTAATTATCAACTAAGTGAATGAACCTCCAAATCTGCTCAAATCTGTTCACTGAAATTGCATTTGCTATCAAATCAAGACAAAGTAATTCCTCTGATGACCAGTACATTCTTGATCTTGGATATCTGAGGTATGACGTGACCACATTAATTACAAGAAATGTTTTCGTCTTTTGTCACGGATAGATTTTCTATTCCTTTTTGCAGTTGAGATGACATGTAGAGTTGAGTACCGCACTTGAGCCCTACCAAATATACTGTTACTCAAAATGGATCTAAGTTGTCGTCTAATAACATGCTTATGTGAATTTAATGCTAAAATAGCTACTGATGTTGACAGAAAAAACAATACTGCAATTTTTTAACAATTATACGAGTCCTTAGATGTTAATCGATGTTACTGTTTATTTATTTTTTTTTACCTTCATGGGTCTTCTAAGGACTGGCCAAGTATTCCAAAGGTGTCTGTCCGTCGGCCATCTTGGTTTGAAGATATTTTTGGTGCACTTACACTGTATGGAGGGACACATGAGAGTCCAATGTAGCGGCTTGTGTGCAAATATAGCAGCAACACACTCTCATATACAACAGCTTTTGAATAGCAGTCACAAACTCAGGACATTATCAGGAGATTAATGTTTGGGCTTTGTGTTCATTTACACACGCAGCCCTTAAACTGCCAGATCAGGTTCACCTGGGCTTTGACTCTGGTTTGTGTTCACACTTGAACCTTTCACAGGTGAAAGTGTGTGTGTGTGTGTGTGTGTGTGTGTGTGTGTGTGTGTGTGTAGTATTTTAAGTGTAGGACTGTAATATTGCATAACTGTGTATTTAAGCTCCTTTCACACACAAACAACTAAAGTATCACAAAACGACCTCCTGTCAAGCATTCTTTAGCAGTTGTTCAATATTTATGCATTATACTGTTTTTTGTTTAGTCTGTGAGCTTATTTTACATTTATCAAAGTGTGATGTGTTTGCTGTAACAGGCAACTGTCAGAGGAGAACGCCAACCTTCAGGAGTACGTGGAGAAGGAGTCCAACGAAAAGAAACGCCTGAGTCGAAATAATGAGGAGCTGCTGTGGCGTCTTCAGACCAGTCCGCATCTCTCACCCACCTCCTCCCCCAGCCACAGGGCCTTCTTCCCTGGACCCGACATTCCACCCTATCCCTACTCCCCTGGCCCCGGGACCCCCACTCACTCCTACTCTCCTGGACCCTGCACCCCCACCCACAGAGTGGTCTCTCCTGGACCAGGGACCCCCACCCACAGAGGCTCACCAGCAACACGGTGCTCCCCTGCACGCATCCCAAATGCCAACACACTACCCAGATAAGCTCTACAACACACAGCTCTTCTTTCTTCTTTCTCCTCAGTCTGTCAGTCTGTCTTCTTTTTCATTTTTCTAGAGTGCTGTAGCGTTCATTGTTTTACAAATGATTGTCTCCCATTTGTGATATGGGGTGAAAAAAGCAGAATTTAGAAATGAAGGAATCTGATCCCAGTTTATACCCATTAATGTCAGATTGTAGAACTACTATAAAATAGGAGTCTGAACTATTTCTGTGGTTCAGCAAAACATCGACTTGCTGCAAAATGGTCTTTTCCGAAACTATAAACGTACATTAAAATCAACTGTTCATTCCAAACGGTCACATAAGAAAGCCACATTCACTTTCACATAGACTCAAAGCCTAGTTTTGCCAAGTGAGGGTCTAAGGGGAGAATGAATCTACTAATTTATATTTAGCACATAACTAACAATACAGCATTAAATATACATTTCGTAGGGCTCCACTGTAATGCAGTGGTGTAAGTGCTCAGTGTTTATCTTTAAATGGCTCACTATACAAGACAGTGATGTTAGTCTATTTCCCTGTGGACCTTTCTGGCATATGGGTTACATGGTTAACTGTTTAAAAAAATAGGTGTTTACACATTTTGAAAAAATGTGGTTTCATCCATAAGATTCTAATGCCTTATTCTAATTAGATTCGTTTATCAAGGGTCCTGCTAAAGTTCTCCCAGTCAAGAGAGAATGAACAAGTTTTACCATTCAGAACAAATAAATGGTTCAGAGAGTCTTCCAGAGCATCTACACGATCATTGCGCGATTTGGGAGGAGCTGAACATGGACATTTAAGGTGGAATACAAGAGATAATTCAGCCTGTAGGAAAACCAGAGACGTGGCTGATCCGGATGGAAATAAATTTACAGAGAAGCACCAATAAAAGAGCAAATTACCCCAGAACCCCATGCAAATTTAATCCCATTGGAATAGGGCTTAGAATGAAATGAAATTCACTAAACGTACTGACAGTCCTGCGCTAGAAAAATAGGATTTATTGAACTCATTTGATCCACATGTGTGCATCATTTCCTCACATTTGCATAACAATATCAGCACATCACTTTTTTCAGTGTGGCTGTGCACAGTGTGAAGAATTTAACAGCCTCTCTCCTGCAGCGTCTCTCTGGTGATTTAGCAACTAAACACTGTTGTATTTTTATTCTGAGACATTTAATGCAGTTTCCTTTTGACTTTGTAGTCCTGCACCTTTGGCATGCCTTAAGGCTGCACTGAGTCAGTTTATCTCCTTCACAATCCTTTTGTGCTTATTTAGAATGAAACTTCAGACGTGCCAAGATGTAGATTAGCATGTAGGAAGTCCTGGCAATTCGTGAATTCCACTGGGAAACACCTTTTAACAGAATAGACTAAATGTAAAATATTACAGGTTAAATGACCATATCTCATAATGCACAAGGCACTGAACTGGCAACTTTTGGATGTATATTTTATGACTTTGAAGACATGATTGTTTTGTTATGTGTATCCAGGTTTTTACACTTGTCTGCCAAAGTCTCTGACACTCTTTCCAAGCCAAAGTTACAGTCAGAGGTTAAAGAACATGCTTATATAACCTAAAGATATACCTATTAGAGATCTGGATAGCTGATGGTGTCATTCTGTAAATATTTCTGTGAAGTTACCTGGCCTTATGGGGGTGTTCCAATTCTGCACTGTAATTTTCAGATAGTTATTATATTAAAATTCTTGAGATACAGGAGTAGCTGACATTAGCCCGTGCTCATGTTGGCTTGCTAGATTGGGCTGATTTTGGAAGTTAAGTAGGTCAATTCAGTTGTTTTAGTCACAGCATATTACATATGAACTATATTAAGAAAATGACTGTATTCATGAGAATGAAATGTGGTTCAAGGGTCATGCCTGTGTTCCCAGGGTCCTACATTTTCAGGTCTCTTTATTTGTTCATTAAAATCTTTAGGAAACTGTAGAATATTTCCATGTTTCCTTGGTGGAATTTTAAAACACGTTCCTGTGACACTAAATGTCAACCCCCAGTTGCCGCTGTTACTCCTGATTTTGTTTGAAGTTCACGATTTTGACAACATGGCAAAGTTGGAATGCTAAAACTAGTCAACTGTCAGCACATTCTCAATAGCAGTAGCCACCCTTCACTTCAGTACCATTTTAAAATGCCCTCGTCAGCTTGCCCTCACCATCTCCCAAAGGGGAGTCCTTGATGCCGGCTTAAAAGCTGTTCCATTACTGTATTAGCTTGAGTGACCCCTAAGAGCAGTGAGGGATTGAGTCAGCATAAACACAGTTCAGAGGCAGAACTTTCCCATAAATCGTTGCTATTTGATGCAATAACCTGTTTCATCTGTTACTTAATATTTCAGAACTATGGCATTCAATTTGCTATGTTCACTTTATGTCGAACTCCACCTGTTTTACACGTCTACTGATGTTAGTCTGTCATTTTACTCTGCAAGTAAGGCTGGATGATATGATTTTCCTAATCAGTACCTCAATTGCATTTTAAATGCAATTTTATTTACTGTCTTTGGCCTAGAACACGAGCACATAGCATTTTTTGGTCATGGAATGCTGAATGTACTGTGTTTGACTGTCTGTCCACTTATTATAGTCATTGAATTTCCCCACTTAAAGCTTAAGACAACTTTGATTAATACAAGATAGAACTACAGTTGCAGCTCTTAAAACAGCACTGTCCAAATTTGTAAGGAAATAATTGGACAGTCCTCCCTGTAATCCTACTTAGTGAGCAAGCTAAAGGCTACAGAACTAACTGTAAAATAGAAGAGCAATGCACCAAAATTGTTTACAAAGTTTATGGATGTTACCTGACTAAATTGTGACCATTTTTAGCCCCACCAGCGCTAGCATAGCATTTCATTCGAAAACAAAGCCTGACACCGGACACCAGAGCCCTAACCATGTATCATATTGAGTGTAGTGTGTTTATCTTTAATCTTATCTTATGATCCACTATATGGGCAAAAGTATGAGGATGTCTGACCAATACACAACAGAGACTTTAACGACATTATCCAAATTGTGTCTTCGAATTTGGAAGCATGGCATTGTCCAAAATGTCTTGATAATGCTTGATATCCCAACTTTGTAAAACAGGTATGTGCCAATATATTCCCCACATAGTGTTTAAAGAGCCGAAGGAATTATAGGACCCTGGGAGCGCAACTATAAATCACACCAACATATCTGTTGGCTATGCAGGTCTCTAAAATATATACAGAACTCTGATTGTGGCTTCACCTTTATGCTGGCTGTAGACCAGTTGGGTAAAAAATGCGGGGTCCGGGGTCAGTTTTGGTGGAAAGGTCTGCCACCATAGTCTGGGTCGACTGGCAGGCCCTTTTTTTTTTTGTCAAAGTATCTGCTCCGGTCTTCCAGTCTCGTCTGCAGTGGCTGCCGCTCAGGGTCATGTCCCTCAGGTCGCCATGTCCACATCTACTTAACTTTCTTACAGTGGAAGTGCTGTCTTACAGCATTAGGTTCACATACCAAACCCCAAACAGGGATGTGTAGAGTATGTAAAGATACCGACTACAGGAATTGTTGTTGTAAATTGTTCTTGTCATCATTTTACTAGTAATATTTGTAAGCTATCGTAATGGAGATTTTTTGCTATGTGCATGTGTTGTAAAAGTCTTCCAGTCTTTTTTTTTTTTGTTCGTTTGTCTGTTTTTTGGTGAAATTTGGGATTGTGTAGAATGCAGATATAAGGGGGTATGAAAGTTTCATATCCTTGCTAAAAGAGAAGGCTGGGAACGACCTACACCTCAACAGTGAGCCAATATTACCTTTTTACTACTGTTTTTCCTAATGAGACTGGGCAAGTCTGTCCTTTTGTGTTGACTAAAGGAAGTTTCTATAGTAGTTATATAGTAACCCTCATTATTACCTCTGTAGAGCGTAGCATTATCTAGAGACGAGTCTCTCTTTATGAATAAACTAGAAAAGAATGTAGCCTAATTATGTCTTACAATGGTGTTGTACTTAAACGTTCAGGGATTTTTTGTTTTAGTCAGATAGTAGGGTTTTTTTTAATCTATGACAAAATGGCATGTCTTTTCATTATTAGATTTAAAGATACAATCAGTATGTTTTTGAGTTGTGAAAACTGATTGAAGCCTGTAAATTTATTTGTAGCAATAAGGAAAATCGACCTTAGGATTTGGCGATAAACATAAGGGAAGGACTCAAATGCCCTAAGATGAGCCATGTCAGAAAAATACGTACAGTAAAGAGAACCGGGCGACGAAGGATCTGGTCCTGAAACGTACTGACGGTACCTTTTAAAATCAGGCTTTTTCATAATCTTGGTGTGTATGACGGAACCTTAGCTGACAAAGTAGTTTCCCCCCTCATAATTCATTTTTGGTGGTTCAGAGCACTTTTTGAAATTGGACATTTTCTTTTGTACGGAAGACCTCATGGTCCGGCATATTATTACCTGTTTCAGGGGTAATCCACTTTGATACTGCTGTCAGAGAAAACTCTCAGATGTTTACTGGTATGTTTTTTCTACAATCTCAATGTGATGTTTTGATGGTGCTTTCACAGGGTGTTGTACGAAAAAGGTACGCAGCTGCCCTAATACTGTCATTCAAGACCAGCTAACAAGTCTAAAGTGCTGTTTTCCGTCACCTCTCTTAATCGAAGCGTACAAAATGCACGCGCTACGGATACTTTTGTTTCTTGATAAGGGCACTCTTGTAGGATTGAGAATGTTTTTTGAGGACGTTGTTGTTTTGTTATTGTTTAAAGACTTTATTTTTTTAGCCATGGAAATATTTTTGTGTTGATTCTGGTTTCAGTTGTAAAACCGCACGCTGTACAGTCGATTTGTGTGTAATTATAGTACGACACGTCTGTCGTGTGTCATACGAAACGGTTTCTGTAGTCGAGACTAGTGTAATGTCATGCAGCCTCTGTTTTTGCTACCGTGACCCTCATTAAATGTGCACACCAGCACCTGTACATTACTGCAAAGGTTTCTATGTAAAAACACCTTCGTGAAGACACAGGACTAATGTAGATTATCTTTTTTTTATTTTACAGCGTGCGAAATATAAAAAATTTATTTCTGCACTTGAATTCATGCAAAAACGACCTGACACGCATTTTAATATTTGAATAAATGTGCCTTGGTTTAAAGTACAGTAGCAAAAATGGAGGACGTTATTCACAGTGATGTTACAGCAGTCCTATAAAAAGCTTCAATGACCAGGATAAATACTGTAGATTACTCACAATTTGTTCAAACTATGTATATTGTTTGTTTGTACCAGAACCTCAATGACCTCCTTTAAAGGGGAATCCTGGAAAATTCAGTTGTTAAAAGGTAAACAAAGCTATTCAGAGTGGTTAGATGTGAAATGATTGACTTACAGAGCTAGTAAATGGCTCCAGGGGTTACAATGTTTACTTTCATTCACTCTTTGTAACCCCTTAATCCTTATTAGGGGATTGGGTACCCTATGCTGGGGTCTATGGGTGCGAGGCAGGGACACACACACTCACAATTCACTCACACACAAACACCCCATTACCATCAGTATAGAATTCCAGGCACCCCAGAGGAAATCCACACCACCATAATAATAATTATACATTTTATTTATAGAGCGCTCTTAAAGGAATTCAGGAATGCTTTACATAGAAATAAGGAAACAATAAAAAAAATTTAAATTACATTAAAAACACCACCATATAATCAAAAAGTTTTAAACTAAATGCATTTAAAACTGACATAAGGAAACAAGACAAGTAAGAACCAAACAGATGAATAGATGCGTGTGGTTGAAAGAGCAGTGGTTAGAGGTACTAAGCTGATTTGAAGAGATGGGTTTTGAGAAGAGACTTGAAATTTGCCAGGTCTGTACATTGTCTGATGGGTTGCGGTGGGGAGTTCTATGAGGAGAACACACACAAGGCCAGGACCTGGCTTCAGACCCCCAACCCTGGAGGAGTGATGCAACAGTGCTACTCACTGTGCCACTGTGGGGCAGGTCATAATGTTTAAAGAGCAAATATAGCCTTCGATTAACCTATTTTATCTATATCTGTACATCGCCACCACTGTAAACAACTCATACTCAGCGAGTTTCTCTAGAACAGAGCATTTCAATCCACTTCTTAATGTTTACTTCTTAACAATTTAATTCTGTTGAAACATTAAACAACTGGTGGGATTCCCCTTTAACAAATCAGGATGCTTTTTAGAGATCAGCCAAATTTCAATTAGTCTATCAATCTGTTACAAGTACAGTGTGTAACTGGACATCGTTTATGTGTAAGTAGAAGACTTTTGTGTGTAATTGGGACTTATCACGTGAATAAATAATGTACATAGTTCAGGAACAAGATGTTGCGATATGAAAGTAGAAATGATTCTACTAATGGCTGCAAGAGTTCTGATTTGCATCCTGATTTGCACTTGAACACTCAGAAAATATTGAGTATACAAAAATGCTATAAACCTCCCTATATAAGGTCAAGAAGTGAATGCTTACTGTTTTGTAGTTTTTATGAATACACTTTCCCTATTTTTATTGAGCTCTCCTGTTTATAGAAAGGAGTTCATTTCTCCAAATGATGAGAACTGTCTCTAGGGGGTTGTGACCCCAGACTCACGCAGTGTTAGTAAATCAGGGATCGAGGCTGGGCCTGAATTCCAGCATCTCTCTGAAAACACACCTGCCATGTGGTAAGGTGTCGGATGCACTGACAGTATTAATGTATTGAATTTATTACATTCAAATATGTGCATTAATCAGCTGACAAATCTTTGTATGTTCAAAATGGAAAATTTATAAGGAAAAATATGTAAATTTTTCCCCAGGTAATCTATTGGTCCACATAATGGACACATTTGGATCAAGTAAAATCATTGCATTACTTTTTGTCAGTGTGTAACCGCTCTGAATTGTCTTCTTTCTATTTCCTTGGGTGACTGACTATTACAGTCAAGTGTGTACATAGTATTTATCGTGTCGCAGAAATCAGCAGTGCATGTTTGTCTGGGCAGATCTTCTCTCTTCTATGTGTGTACTTTTTCATCTTTTCTTTGTGATGGTCCACATAGTAAATGGAACTCTAGCATAGTTACTCCTAATCCTAAGGAATGGAAAGTTATTTATATCTGAAACAATTTGTATGCACTTTGGGAGGGGATGGATATTAAAACATTTCAAAAAAGAGAAAAATGGATTGTGTGTTTCTTGGAGCAACTCACAAAGGGGTCACACTTGAAACAAAAAAACAAGTTGTGGTTATTACTTTTTTAGGTTCATCCCAGCAGGTTATAATCTTAAATATTGACATCATTACTATTTTCCATGGTGTTGGATGGTGGTTTGTATTTTTTTGATGTTTTGACTCGTTTCTTCTTTTTGTTTCATATTTTCTGAGTTTAGGTTTTCTCTTCTGGCTACTTTTTTTTGTAAATAAACTCTTTTTCATCTGATCCTCAGTCTGGTGTTACAACATTTTTCACTTTTTACATTTATTTTGTTTTATAGATACATTTCTGTTAAATATTTGGAAATGCATGTTACATTTTAAAGTACATTATGAGTTCAAAATGACTCAAAAATTATGTCTTTGTGAAAAGAAGTCACAATTTACAGATGTGCTATGATCCATAGATTTGTTTTAATAGAAGGGAATCTACTATTCTGATGTGAAAAATAGTCCCTGGTGTTATATTTAAACCCAGTGGAAATGTCAGCTTGGTTTATCATTCTGTAGGAAGTATATAGGAAATATATAGATTTAATAAGATTAACATATACATTATGCTGGATGCACTTTAAAGAGTTTTAACTAAAAACAACTTGTGCACAGTTCCACAATTAATTGTGTATATTTTATGTAAATCAACTCTGCTATTCAATAGTCAGAATACAGGAAAAGATGTAAATAATATATACTTACTATTCTACTATACTATATATACTATATTATTTTACTATTCTTATTGAATTATTTGTAAACATAATAATTATTAAACAATTACTCTTGTTCTTTATTGGTCTGATGTTCCTTGCAATGAGGTCAAATTATTCAAAGTAAATGCTGTAGTATTGATTATGGAGGGCACTGTACACAGAACAAATGTTCGATCAGAGAATTTAGTGTTAAAAATGTCTCTTTTTAAATTTCTCACTGTAACTACGAGACTAATCTAGCAATTGAAGTAGCTGAAGATTCTACATCAACAAGGTTGACCAAATTATCACACACTTGTCTCAAACCCTCAGAAGAGAAGTTTGCGTAAGTGGTTTCTGACATTGTACGATGTGCTGTCATCTATAAAAATGTCAATTTCATAGCTAAGCAGCCATCTCTATGTTTTGAACACTCAAAGTACCATTTGAATGCCCACATTCTGTACCTGATTAAATGGTTCTTCTCTATGATGAAATCCTGTTGTAAATGAGATTTAAGAACCTTGGTATACAACTTGGTATACAACTGGTTCTTGCACCAAATCGTCACTATTACCTACTTGATCTTTTTGCTAAGAGTATATAATGTTAGAAACTACATAAGCAAGACTATTTGAAATTGTAAGGCAGGTGTATGATGATATGCAGTACATATGATGCCAAGCTAAAAACACATAGCCTTGATAGTTAACCAGAGAATAACTGAAGCCAGACATAATTACCAAGATGTGTGTGTGTGTGTGTGTGTGTGTATTGTAATTGTCTTCTCATTCCTCCATTCATTGAATAGCTCTTCAGTCCCAGACCAGATCAGTAGGTGAGGTGAGATGGGATGTGTGAGCGTGATTGAGCCTGCAGGCCTGCATGCCTTCGCCATGTTCATGACCTACCCGCTGCTACAGCAGTATGTTTACAGAAGGCTGTGGCAGCAGCTGAGTGGCCCTCCTTTCCCATCCAGCATGAACCAGTCCCACTGCTCCAACAACAACAGCAACCTCAGCATTCAGCAGGTCATGCCCACCATGCAGTGCCATTGTGTTTATATTAGTTTAACTGTAAACTTATGGCGTATTATTACTATATCTTTACTATTTCTGAGGGACATCCACCCCAGCTGCCCTATAGAAAAGGAAATTAAATCACATTAGGATTACAAATTGCTTCATTTTGTTTTCAGTTATACAATCAAGAATCACTAAAAGAACTATTATGAATACACACAGGGACTCAAACAACACACAACACCGCTACCAGAGCAAGGAGACCTAATATGTTTAGAACCGGTTCTGCTGGGTTGTTACTCACACCTGAGCAAATAAGATTCCTGAGCAAATGATCAGTCTTTTGACACGACCCTGTTTTCATCATTTCATTCAGTGTATAATTTTGTGCTACAGGCCGTGCAGAAAGAGACGTCATGCTTTCTCTTACGGAGCGAGCTGTTTTTCCTCCTCCCCAACCTGTTCTCCTCACTGCTGCTGGTGTCCTGTAGCGATTACAGGGGGCGGAAGGTAGCCATGGCACCCCCCCCTCGTGGGGGATTTTCTCTTCACCTCCAGTTACTTCATAGTGAGCTGGTTCTCGCTCAGCTTGAACTACCTGTTGGTTGCAGCCTTCTTATCTGGCGTGCTTGGTGGTCCCAACACACTAATAGGAGGCTGTTTCTCCTATGTGG
>JBBPDH010000034.1:5301833-5316711 GCA_037974565.1 Clupeocharax schoutedeni | reverse complement strand
GTGTGTGTGTGTGTGTGTGTGTGTGTGTGTGTGTGTGTGTGTGTGCGCGCGCGCGCGTGCGTGCGTGCGTGTGTGTGTGTGTAAATGGACTAGCCTTTTATACACCTCTTGTGAAAATTTTTGGTTTGAGTAAAACATATATAGATATACACACACACACATACACATGTATAGCCTAAGAGCAAGAGTCATGTTTTTTCATGACCCCCACCCCCCGTTCATGATCGTAGTGACCTTGTGGCCATTTTTGTTATTGTTAGACTGCTGGACTGATTTGCATCTAAACACACACTGTCTCATGAGCAGATTTTAAGAAAAAAAATGCATGGTTTTGGGTCTGATCCTCCGTCTCCTGAGACTTGCTTTTCAGTTTGCTGTTATTGGCTTACCAGATAATGGAGGGGTAAAGTGGAGGATTTAAGACTTATGTAACCTTTTTTGTTTCACTGGCTAAACATGGCATGCGTTGTTTTCTTTTATCGTATACACTTGCCTAGATCTTTGGTGTTATCTCGAAAAACATGAAATATGCCAGAAGCATGTTGGAGTATTCACATGTTCAAATCTATCTTGAATAGTCTGGACAGTTTAATCTATGTTTTGATTTGGCTGATCTTAGGTTGACTGACAATAAAAAGCATGTTTACATGTATGTAGCTTAGTTAGACTCAAGGCATCAGGCTATAGACCCACATGTTTTATAAATAGCCCTGGATATCATATTAGACCAGGATCTATTCTTGTTTCATTCTGATTGTTATGATGCTCACTAACTAATGCAAAATGTCTCTACCCTCCTGTGAACAAAATATTTTCTATTCTTATTTATCTCCACACAACCCGCCCCCCCCCCCACACTCCCACCCCAAGGGTCCACAAAATACTAGTGTTCAAAAGTGACTTGCAGGCTAAGCCCCCAGTGTTTCAAGATCCTGGCAGTTCTTCTGGTGGGACTACAGATCTAAAATCTGGCTAAAATCAAACCATGTAAAAGCTGTTATTGACTGATAGTTAAAAGCAGGGGTGGTGGGGTGGTGGTTGGGGGGGCATAACTTGTGCAGTGAATTGTGACCTTTTTCACTTTTTTTTTTCTTTTCTTTCTAGCTTCTCTCTCCAGAGGACTTGTTGAATGCCTGCAAGATGTTTGAATCTATGAAACTCCCTCTGAGGTGAGAGTATGTGTGTCTTCACAAAATCATATTGGATCGTATTGGAGAAAATGACTGAGCCTGTATTTGGGGAGGGGGAAGAACGCCAAAGAAGGACTCAGTCAGCCACTTCCTGCCTGATTTCCTGTTTTCAAGAGCCCATGTCTGCTCTCTTCGCTTTCCATCGTTCTAAAGAAAACATCCATTTGCCATCCCGATCCCAACAATACCACCAACCCAGCTTAAGTAACTCTCGGCTGGAGACTCTGTGTATATGCTAGATACTGTTTCAAGCCTACATTTTTTCACTGTGGCTGTAATTGTAGTTTCCAGTGGAAATCGGTACAATACTGTTTTTCCTTTTCACTCAGGTTGCGAGTGTTTGACAGTGGGGTGATGGTGGTTCAGCTGCAGTCTCATAATGAAGAGGAGATGACTGCGTCCGCCCTTGATAATGTGAGTGTCAAGCCTCTATCATAAAACTCCTGCTAGATCACTTAAGTGACCACTAACTCTATCATGTTTAATTAGGGGTTTGGTGGAGCTTGGAACAGTCCTGCTCTGAACGTTTCTGCCTCATTCCCTCAGCTGCTTCACACAGCCGAGTTCAGTTCAGCCAGAGTTAGTGAGGGGGCTGCCTCAGCAAACCTTTTTATCACTGATCAGCCTGCTGGACAGGAGACGCCACCAGCAGATGTGTGAGAGTGGCTGGAAGGATTGTGTTTTAGGTCAGAGAACCAGAGGCGTGTCAGATCAGAATGTTCCATGTCTGAAGAGTCCAAGGCAAATGTGGTCGAAGAGTGGAATGTTCCCTCAATGCTCACTGCTTTAGTCTTAAGGGAGTCACCAATTCAGTTCCTGAAACAGCTACATTGTACTTTTATTTGCATTTATTTATTTTATGCCATCTCTTAATGGGACAAACTTGTGAAGAAGATATTCAAATTGAATTCAAATTGATCTTCACGCAGGCACATCTGTGCTGGTCAGTGTGTAAAACAGATGTTAGTTGTGGTGCGTATCCCATTGGCGTTTAATGGTGCTTTCCTCTTTTCCTGTTTCACAGGTGTCTGAGAAAGGTTCCTTAACAGCAGAGGAGTTTGCGAAACTTTTAGGACTGTCTGTTCTCCTTGCGAAAGAAAGGTATATTGTCTATATAGATTGATCAGTTCTGGTACTCACAACAGTATTAAGTTTGTTATTGATAGATAATTTGAATAAGACCAAAGCATTCTGTTTTATTAGAATAGTGTCAAGAGTGTCAAGAACCTCCTCACAGTGTACCAGGTAAAGGTTTTGCTAAGAGATAATTAAGTTGAGAACCATGAAGCAACCTTAGTTTTTATGAGCTCACCCAGAAAAAGGGTTTCTGAGCACACCCAGAAAATACGGACTCATGCACCATTTAAGGAGGAAAGCGATTATACCTGGACCCCAATGTCAGCAATGAAACAGAAACTTGGCTCTTCATTTGGTAAAACAGCTAAACTGATAGAGAATATAACACTATACAAAAATGACTTTATTTTCACTGCTATTGAGATCATCTAAAACTCAGACTCATATGTCACCTTGTTTCCAAATTATTTAAAAGAAATTAAAATACAGTCCTAATTTTAAAATGCCATGTTTAGAAGCAAAGAAAAAAAAAAAGCAGGACAAAACAACCGGATCAAATTCTTCTCAAAACAGCCATTTCTTAAGTGCAAACCACCAATCGTGGGTTTATTAACTTTTATTAAGCAAACTTAAATGTTATCAGATATTATGATACGATGTTTACAGAAAATATTGTAATATTGAATTTCATGAATACAGCTTAGCCCTGTGGACATGTGTGTTGTGCATTATATTCTACGTTCTCACACCACTGTCTGAAAGCCCCTTTTTGTCAAACCTCAAAGCAGCTCAGTGACTCTCAATGTCTTCCTTCCTGCCTCTTCGGCATCCTTCCTTGCAGACTGCTGTTGGCTGAGAAAATGGGGCATCTATGCAGAGACGACTCCGTGGAAGGCCTCCGCTTTTATCCCAACCTGTTCTAAAGTACGAATATAAGGCTTTATCTTCAATTTCTTCTGGACTCCTTCATAGACCCTGTGCACAACAGAATACTCTTCATGGGACTATTGTTGACTGGACTCATGGGACCGACCCTCAGAATGTCCACACTCTGTAAAACCAATGAGTGGAGTTACTGATGAATGTTGGTTTTGATGCTTATCACTATACATCATATATGGAGTAAAGCAGCGAAGACAGTGTGGTGTTCTCAGTCTCTTGGTCTCCCTTGATTTGTGCGTAAATGTAAAGGCGGTCACTGAATGATGTACGGCAGGCTGTCCTAAATAGTGTGGCTCTAAGCCTAGCCCTGAACAGCAGGGATGTGTCTGAGAGCCTTGCTAATGAAGCCCAGAGTGAGGTTGACCAAAAGATTTCTGCTCTGGTTATAGGAGCACTCTTGCATTTTCCAACCTAATCTCTAACTTTCTGATCTGTAGCACTCACTCCGTTATCACAGATATTAATTCGACCCTTTTCCTGTAACAGAAAACATTCGGACTTGCTTGAAGCCAATTGGCCAGTGCTGAAGCGACTGTAAATAGAGATTACGCTGAAAAACGAAGTGTTCCTTTAAGTCATCTTTGGCCTTATGAAAGCATCCTGGACTCTTTACAGACATTAATTTACAAAACCATATTCCGCCACATCCCACTTTTACAGCACTTTGACAGCACAGGGCAGCACAGGTTTGATGTCTTCTGTTACCTGAATAAACTGACGCAACTCCCAGTGTATTTTATGTCCTCCTTGTCTTGTTATTCAGATGTATCCTTTTACTATGAAAATGACAGGATAACCTTCATTAAAACTTATTGGTGTTTTATTTCCAAGACGTTTTCTAAAGAAATGTGAAAAGGTGAATTACTATGAAACTAAATTGATCGAACTACATTGAAGACATTCAGTACAGTACATTACAATAGAAATTATGCTATATGGACACAAGTATTGGGACGCACCTGTCTTTCAGGGTTTGGGCTGCTCCCCTTCCTTCCAATGTAGTCCAGACTTGAAGCATCAGCATTTTGGACAACTTTGTGGACACAGTTTGGGGAAAAACCTTTTCTTTTCCAGCATAACTGTGTCCCAGTGCACAAAGCAAGGCCCATAAAAACATGGCTGGATGAGTTCAGTGTGGAAGAACTTGACTGGCCCACACAGAGTCCTGACCTGGGGTTTATCCAGCACCTTTGGGATGAACTGGAACAGAGATCGTGAGCCAGGCCTTCTTGTCCAATGAGGCACAACTTCCCACAGAAACACTCCAAAATCTTGTGGAACGCCTTCAGACAAGAGTGGAAGCGGTTATAGCTGCAAAAGGGACCAACTTCATATTAAAGTATGTATTTGAACACAATTTCAAATTCCCTTTTGAATATCCCAGTGTAGAATGTCAGCTTTATCCTGAAACACACTCAGTGTAAACCGCTTATTAGGGAAGAAGCAGAGACCACAGCACTATTCATCCTTCATTTGGACGGAAAGAAATTCCTGGGATGTCTGATGTTCTCAACAAGCTCTTGCTGGATATGTAGTCTGTAGTATAGGACTCCTAAATGGATTTTTTGTCTTTTTTTTTAATGGACACCAAACCACACTATTGTAGACCACATCCTAATCAGAGTGATGGTCTGGAGAGGGCGCTCGTGAATGTGAGCTCCAGCTCGACTCGTGCGCGTGCGCGTGGGCCGTGCGCGTTCACGGAGCGAGAACGCGCGGAGCGCGGAGCGCGTCTCCATCTGATTCCAGGCTCCCATCCTGTGAGTAAAGCAGCTTCTGAGCCACGGAGCACGGCGGACTGTGTGCGAAATTAAAGAGTCCATGTGCGGAGGTTTGTCGGAAGTAGGCATTTTGCTAGATTTAGATCCCGATTTGCGTTTTTGGAGTGACGCAAAGCTGAGAGAGCGCACCCTGGAAAGTTGGAGTCACAGATTTGGACAACGATGCCTTCCTGAAGCTCGAAGTGTTCAGAAAAAGCAAGAGGGAGGTACTGTTTGAGTATTTTCTTTCTTTATTATTGTCGTTTTTTTCTTGTATTCATTTTTATGAATTTCTAACCCGAGGCTTCAACTACTCAGGATTTCATTACTTACTGTGAAATAACAATGGAATGCTGATATTCTTGTATTCAAATCAGTAACAGAACTGTGTTTCCGTTCACAAATTACTGTTCAAACTGCTGCACTATAATGATCAGGCTCTTTTGGAGGATGTGGAAGGAAAAACTCATTTTAGGACAAATAATTTTCTATCTGTTCAATAAATGTCTACTATGGATACAGAGTAATCTAAGAATGTCTTTTAGACTGTTAGATATTAGTGTCCCTTTTTTTACAGGACCAGTGGTCAGGTTGATGTGTTCTATAACAAAGTGTTGCTAGAAACTGGCTTTTGTAGCTCTGTTGCTTATTTCTAGTTTATGTTACAGGACGGTATGAATGGCAGAAGTGGGTGATGCTGAGCGAGAGAGAAAGAGGACACATGCATCGGAATGACACAGGGTTTCAACCCACTGATCCCATTTCTGCTTCTGCTGCTCTTTATGGGATTTGGTAAGTCTGATCTACACAAGAACGTCAACTGTACACTGGCAGCCTACAAGGATTTTCCAAGCTGCAAACGTCAGGTTTAACCACGATGCCTTCAAGAGTGTAGAGAGATTTTGCATGGATGAAATATACAAAACCTCAGAGTTATTGCCAAAGGTAAATAGGCCCAAAGACAAACCGTGTTGATGTAGTATATTTGTGTGGGAATGATGTACACCTATGAATTAAGTAATTTCAATAAATCGGTTTTTCAGTGCATAGATTCATTCACTCCTGGCGACATCTCTGCTCCACCTGCTATTGGGGTTTATATGGAGGCCAGTGATAAGCAGCTCTCAGCTCTTTTCACTGGAGCAGGCTCGGACTCGGAGGAAGACAAGGGAGGGGCCTTTTCCTGCCCGCTTTTCCCTTGCATGTATTTTTTTCTCAGGAAGTGACCTCCACGCAGCGGCATTTGTAAATCACAATGCGCCCTCGAGTGAATTCAGAGCTGCGGAGAGCTATTGTCAAGTACACACAAAGTGTGGTGCGTCAAATATACATGGCACCGCACCACATCACATCACATATGGGGTCGTGAAGGCCGGAGAGGTGTAGTTCCTGTTTATGGTTGACTCCCTCAAGCCTTTTGGGGTTCTAGTGACTGATTTTTATTGATACTTTATTGCAGAACAGAATCTTTTCAATATCCGTTGCATAAATCGCATTAATAAGAAATAATGAGGAACTCTGGCCAGCTGGAGAAAATCATTTTGTACTTTTGGCCAGTCCATAAAATTAGCCACCCTTTCTTGGATTCATTTATTAGTAAATCTGGTTTTTACTAATGCATTCCATGTCTCTAATATATTTTTTCCTTGCTTTTTCATTTTAAAGCAATGGCTGGTCTCCATCTGTGGCCCTCAGTACACATTGCTCTGAGCAATGCAAGTGTTTTTGTCAATTATGATGCAGATGTAAACATCACGGACAGTGAGCTGGCTGTGGCTTTGGTGGACGTCGATAAAAATGTAACCATGCTGACCAAGCCTTTCAACCAATCAGAGGGCTCGCTGGAGTTTGACTGCGGGTGCTTCTTATATGCCGGAAACTTCAGCTTCAGGTTAGAGCAAACAGCTCAGCAGGGCTCCTGGAACGGGACGTCCGGCCAGAGGTGGAGCCCAATACTGCGTGTCCAGTGGCCCACTTTCCACCTTGGAGTTGAGAGGGCCAACAACAACTACAGCTCTGACGCCTTTCAAATCGCCGTGTCCACTAACGATCACTTCCACGCCTGCTCCATCAGCAAGACCTCGTCCCTCTACTTAGAGGTCAGCTACCTGGAGCACAACCAGATTGGGAAGAACACTATAGACAAGGTGCTGAATCGCATGAGGCGTGACCTCAAGGTTGTGAAGTCTCAGCACATTGAGCTGGACTGCGCTTCCCAGCTGACTGAACGTGGCTTCATCCAGGTGGCCCTCAAATCTCACCACTCACAGCAGGACATCAAATCCTCTGGGCCACTCTACCTGTCCCGCATCTTCTCCTACAAGCTTCTGGTGGAGAACATCTACAGGAATGGCTGCGAGGGCACGGTTTCTGTTCGCCTGCTCTCGCCGCCCTGCACGGTCACCACTGGGAAGGTTTTGCTGTATAAGGAGGTCAATGCAGCTTTGGATCAGGCAGGTCCTTCTCAACTGGCCTTTAACTTCCTCAGCCAGGGTGAGAACGAGACAGAGTTTAACTGCTCTGTTTTTGCCCTGGGCAGGAATAAGTACTGCTTTCATTTCGCTCTTGTCTACAGCCAGTCTTCCTCTTCGGCACACACCTGCATCATCGTGCAAAGAAATGCTGGTGAGAATCAGTTTACATTTGTTATGGCATCTCCTACACTGCTGTAACTGTCACCCGCACTATTAAGTGAATTATTATTATTAAGTGAATTTAGGTCACATCAAAAAATGCATATATAACTTGACTATAAAAAAGTCAAGTATATTTATATATACTATATATATATATATATACACACATATAAGCATAGCATAGGTGAAATTCACCCCTGATCACATCACTACACATTTTACTGTGTATATTTGCTTAAAGTGGCTTTTGCAAAAGTAGTACCATATTTTATATGTTATTTATGTTACATCAAAGTAGATATATAGATACCGTGCACAACAAAAATGAGAAAAATGCCATACTAAGATGTATTTATTTCTGTATTTATTTCTTCATAGAAGAATGAAGTAACGTTCCTAACTTTAATATGAATGTAGTCAGGTTTAATTCCAGGACATTTTACACTGTTTCTGTCAGTCCGTTTATAATGAAATATCCATACAGTGTAACCAGTGTTTTAAAAAACTACAATAAAAGTTTTCATAATGGTTGTGACAGCCTTTATGTGTACATGCTATACCGACCGCATACTGACCGGTCTTTCTTAAACCATGTGTGTGATTTATTAGTGGAGATGTGGGGCCCCTGGCAAACGTGGAGCGGGTGCAGCGTGACGTGTGGCGAGGGAGTCCGGGAACGTGTGCGTGACTGTCTGCTGCCATCTGGTGGTGGGATGCAGTGCACAGGCATGGTGAGGGAGCAGTCGCACTGCTCGCTGGAGGACTGCACTGGTGAGCCTTATCACTAATACTCAGTCATACATAAGGGTCCCTCAAAATCTTCGGCAACCCAGGAGCATTGTTCAAAACCACCTGAATAGCGTGTGTGTGTTTTTCACAGCACAACAAAACATATTCAGAACACTTTAGAGTTAAACGGCTCTTCTCGATGATGTTGTGTATTGTCCCATGCTGTGCAAAATTCTTTGACACCAGTGCAGCCGTTTTTCTCAGTGTGTGATAATGTTTCTTTCTGCCAGCAAAGTTGACATTAAAATAAATGCAAATAAGAAAGCAGAAAAAAGTATCAGGATTTGTTTTATTTATACAGTAGTTGAAATTGTGTGAGCTGGTGAGGAGAACACAGGTTCGGTTCCAGAATCCTCCTCGGTTCCTCCAGCCTTATTTAGATTTGTAAAATTCCATCAGCAGCTCCTGATTTAATTTAATGAAGGACTGATTCAAACCAGGTTTCTCATGGAAACTAGTAATACTGGATTTCCACAAAGAACACACTAATAACTATCACTATTTGCTGTAAGATTTTTGTATTTATTCTTTTTATTTAGTACATTTACTAAAATAAATATGAAAACAACACTCACTGCTCTTCTAAACAGTATTTGAATTTTATTTTAATATTTTTGCACAGCATCGCATATGTTCTTAATTGAATATATATGTTATATGAAGCATCAAAACAGGTTTCGCTATTGTTTTTCAGTACTATATAAAACTCTTTTTGCTTAGAGTGTACAGGAACAAAAGTTACGTTCTATCTTTGCTTTCCTGTCATTTATTGTATTAATCTGTCATTCACACTAGGGAACTTTGCTCTTGAATCCTTTAAGTGCTCCAAATCTATATTTGTTGCATATTGTGATATCTATAAGTCTAAATCAGTCCTTTTTTATTTGTAGAGAACCTTCCACCTCCTTCTCTCTCGCCTCCTCCAGCCGTGAACTCTCCTCTAGGGGGGAATCTGGTAGTGGTGGTGGGCATCTCTCTGTGTCTGGCTATCATTCTGGTCACCATCCTCATCACACTGTGGAGGAAACTGTGCCGCGCTCCTAAGTGTAGCTCAGTGCGGCGTGAATCCATGCATTCTCCCGGCGGCCGCAAGAACTCAGATGAGGCCTCAATCTGTGGACACAGTCTGCAGAGGCCCAGCTTCTCCGAGAGTCTGCAGGCAGCTGGACCCCAGAAAGGCCTGACTGCATCTGCATCAGACAAGGGCGTACTGGCCCGCCATCAGAGTCTCTCCCTGCCATTGTCCTTAGCCCAGGACCCTGAGCGATTGTCCCCTTCTGGTCAGAAGATACTGCCTCCCATTTTTGGCTACCGTTTGGCCCAGCAGCAGCTTAAGGAAATGAAAAAGAAGGGACTTAAAGAGGCCACTCAGGTCTATCATGTCTCACAGAGTCCTATTGATGACACCATGTTGGAAGCCACAGCCTCCACGTCTGCTGGCTTGACACCAGTGCCTCAGGAGCTGGAAAGCCAAGAGGAACCTAGTAATGGTTACTTCCACAAATCCCCTTTCCCTGAGCCTGTGTGGCCTCACAAAAACTCTGCCACTCTCCCTGATAGGCTAAGCCCCAAGGTGGACCTAATACTGGGCACACCAAAGTCTGCCTTCAGTGCCAGGGAGCGGCGGCAGGAGCGCACAGCAGACTGGGTGGCCATGGTGGAGCGTAGCCGACTTGATTGCTCCAAGAATCCAAACTTCAGGAGAACCTCCAGCTTCAACGAGAGCAACCAGCTGCCCCCACCACGGC
This sequence comes from Clupeocharax schoutedeni, assembly GCA_037974565.1. Classification (NCBI taxonomy): domain Eukaryota; kingdom Metazoa; phylum Chordata; class Actinopteri; order Characiformes; family Alestidae; genus Clupeocharax; species Clupeocharax schoutedeni. The sequence goes on along the minus strand of JBBPDH010000034.1, from coordinate 5,306,569 downwards.
CTTTTAGGGAGCGGAGCATGACCCAGGTGGCACCGCGCCAACTTCCAGAGGGCAGCTGCAGGACTAGAGCCTGGGAGCATCCCATTCCAGAGTTGGAGGACTGGTCCCGGCCCAAACATAGGATACCAGACAGCTGCAACGACCAAAGGCGGCGACCATGGGTAGGTACACCACCTTCCCTCTCAAAGTGCAGTCAAGCTGTGGTTAATTCAGGGACTTCAGCACAAGCTAAAGATCCACTTAGCGACAGCCACCTATTAGGTCGGACAACGTCTTTTGGAATGGACAGAGCGGAGAGGGCAGAACAGAACTGGAGCAAGAGAGGTCCCTCACCAATCCAGAGGAACATTCTGGCCAGGAAGCTTCGAGAAGCCAACTCATCAGCCAACAGCCACCGGCAAAGGAGTTCCACCTTCTCCAGCTCTGACCAGCGCAGGGGCAGGTGTCGAAGCCTTCCGTTATCCGCAGACTACAGCAGCTCCTCTTACGGCCTGACTGAGGCAGAGAAACGCATGATGGATATCTCTGGATATCTGGGAGAAGAGGACGGGCTGGAGGTAAGGAGAGACCAGAGACTCACCTAATTAAGTCTGAACTTGGACCTGTCTAATATATATAGGTCAAAAACTTCATCCTGGTCGTGAAAAATCATCAGAGTGTACAAAGACTGAAATGTATTATTATTTATTTTTTTATAAGGTCATAGATAGGATAACCACTAATTTTGTATTTTGTTATGGATTAACCACAAATTGTGCTGCGCAGAAGGTGACAGTGCCACACGGCATCAGCTGATGTTCACTTTTAAACACACAGGGGAACTTTCCATCATGCATTTGAGGTTTAGATTTCTGTAAGTTTACAAGATCCAGGCAAAAGTATCCTGTTAGTCGATACATATTACTTTATGTAAAAATCGCTAAATTATGTGATCTATATCACATAGGAGATTTATTATATTTATTCCCATTATGTCATTATGTCACCCCTGAAGAATGTAAATACATTAAGACTGTACTGTCTTGTGTCTTTTGCCAGTAAATGGATTTACTGCTATTTAGATTTATTAAGAAAAACGAACAATGCAAGTGAATATAGTTACTCAGTCATTTGGTATGAAGTGTGTACTTATACATTTGATGTCTTCATTTCAAATAGAATGTTGTGAAAGATGGGAGCAATGTTTATATGAAACTTGGCATTTTTACTCATCAAAATTCATTACTGATGTTTTTTTTTTTGTTTTTGGGGTCTGTCTTATGCCAAATTCATACATGCTGAATATTAGTTCTCTAATAGATTGTTTTGAGGCTCTGATCAAAAGTCTAACTGCCGCACCCTGGCACTAAAAGCTGACTGAATCACAGAGTTCTCCTGACTGACTAAATCTATCTTGGCTGGTTTATAAGTTATAAATTATGGGTCATATAAGTGCTACATATTTAACTCTGGGATGAAAGTTTACTTATATGTGTAAATATAAAATGAACTGTTTTCTTACCATCACTTTTCTGGAGCTGGAATTTTCGAGGACCATTTTCTTCTGCCAAAAATGTCATTTGGATGCGTGATAAAGGATCAAACTGAGCAGTTGTTTGAAATGTGTGAATGTCTGTACACTGGGAAATGTAAAGTGTTGGTTCTGAAGAGCAAACAGTGTGATAGATTGTGTTTATTGTAAATAAATTGCTTCCCTTGTGGGTTTGTGTTGTTTTTCTTGAGCCTACACTCAGGGCATTTTGTGGAGCTTAGTGGCATTCTACCTGTATACAATGATAAAGACGAATTCATGGTTCATTCAATTTGATCTGGGTAAAAGTTGAATAAATTCTATTCTAAACATGATTAATTATTGGGAAAACTGAAAAGTAAATGCTGCTACATTTTCTATTAAAGAAAAAAAAATACATTAAATAAATACAAATGAATTTAAGGAGCAGTACCTCGGCTTTTTTGGAAGCAAAGCCATCAGTGATGTTTTCACATTGTCTCTAACTTTAAAGGGGAGGTCAAAAATATTCTTTACTTCACTTCTTACAATTTAAATGGCAAGCTGCTAAGTTCTGGTGATGCAAATGTTCTTTTATTGTTTTTTATTTTGTTTTATTTGGATGAAATGAGACATTTTAGTCACCCATGATCAATCGTCTGCCAATATTATGACTAACATAAAATATATTAAAAGGACCCATTATGGCTTTGGGACCCTAAGCAGCTGATTATTCCAGGCCAGTCTTTATCATACCATTGGAACCAATGGAACTTCTGGATGACTTGACTTCCTATCTAGATAAATATTTGTGAGCTCTGAAACTCATAAATGGATTCCCCATTAGATTTATTTGTAAAGTTGTGTTATGTTAATACACAGCACACACCATAAAAGATGTTTCAGACAAGTGGTGGATTTTGAATGCTTCTTTACTTTACATGCACAACTAAGAACATGTGTAGGTTAGTAGTGTATCACACGGTTAAGAAAAGTCTTGCAACTGAACATTTTAAACATTTCATCAAGAAAAGTATACAATGATTTACAGGCTTGAGTCAATGTAGGTTATACTGCACTCTCCGGCTCTGCGCTGTTGCTGCATGTTTACTTTGTGTGGTATAATGCTGTAGTATAAAGGCCCTTAAGATGAACTAGGACATAATTGAGGTGGCAAGTCTAATCTAGGCCAGTGGTCCGGCTCCGCTGCCAAGACTGTCCATAAAGGCTGCAGGCCGCACCTTCATGCTCGTGTGTCTGAGGGAGTACCACAGGCCCTTCCAGGTGCTCCACACCACTCCATTGTCGTGCTTGGCTTTGTACTCTCCCCCTCTATAAAACCGCCCATTCAGGTTAGCAGCATGGCACCTGCCAAACAGCAATAGTTTCTGCACTTTAGTGATTGTTAGCCATAGTTTAATGAAATAATAAATATACACATTTTCCCATTGAAGCAAAGTTAGACGTATTCAGTTTTTGGGGGGCATACTGAGAGTTTTCGCTGTAAAAATAGGCATTTTTAAGCATTTTTTAACCAAAACACAACAACGCAGGTTCACTCTACGTAGGTGCTCTTGGAACGTAACCCACGCAAAAAGCAGAGGGTTACTGTATCTCCAGTTATAAAATTCCGTGTGCAAACAAAGATGTCCTGATAATGTGGTTGTTGCATGTGGCTAAGTGTGTGAAAAAGCTTAACAAAACTATCCAACTAGCAACTGATCAGCATTTGTCTCTGCACAAGACTATGTACAAAATCACTGTTAACTATTGATAAAAATGTGATTCATAAACAGGTAGATTAGCCTATAATGTGTCTTGAGCAATAGAGAGAAATGGGAGTCCGTGTTTAAAACTGTTAAATTAGCATGAAAATAAGGTCACTAACATGAGCTGATATAGCACACGGTGATCAGTCTTGAGTTTAAAACCACCAGCCTCGTGTAGGTCCCGCTTGTGCTGCCAGAACAGCTCTGACCCTCTGAGGTGTGGACTCCTCAGGACCTCTGAAGGTATGCAGTGTTATCTGGCACCAAGACATTAGTGGCAGATCCTTTAAGTCCACTAAGTTGTGAGGTGGGGATTAGACTAGTTTATGCAGAACATCACACAGATGCTCAATTAGTTTGAGATTTGGAGGCTAGGTTAACATACTGTCAAGTTATCATGTTCAAACCATTCCAACCATTTTTGCAATGTTGCAGGTGCATCATCCTGCTGTAAGAGGTAACTCCCATTAGGCAATAACATTTCAATGAAGGGTTGGACTTGGTCTGTAATGATGTTTATGTAAGTGTCAAAATAGCATCCAAATGAATGCCAGGATCCAAGGTTTCCCAGCAGAATGTTGCCCAGAACATCACACTGCCTCCTCCAGGTTGCTTTTCTCGCATACTGTATCCTGGATCACGATCCCAGATAAGCAGTCCAGCCTGCTATATGACGGTAAAGAAAACGTGATTCATCAATTCAGACCACATTCTTCCATTGCTCCATTGTCCGGTTCTGACGCTTACATGCCCATTGTAGGTCTGTTCAGTGGTGGATGGAGGTCCGCATGGGCAGTCTGACTGATATGCATCTTTGCAGCCACACACCACTGCGTGTTCTGACACCTTTCCATCACAGCCAGCTTTAAGCTTTTTGGTCATTTGTGCTACAGTAGCTCTTGTGTGGGGTTAGGCCAGACAGGCTAGTCATTGATCCTCATGCTTATCAATGATCCTTGGTTGTGCTTCTTTGGACCACTGTTTTTTAGGTACTAATCACTGCAAATCTGCTATATCAGAGTTGCAGTGACTCAGCTGTTTAGCCATTACACTTTGTCCAAGTCCATTTTGCTGCTTTCAACTTTTTCACATGAACTGACTGCTCATTTGCTGCCTAATGTATCCCACCCCTTGACAGTTGACAGGTGTCATTGTAACAAAAAAAACAATGTTGCTTACTTCACCTGTCAGTGTTTTTTAATGTTGTGCTTTTCATTTTACTTATCTAATTGTTAGCTAACTTCGCTTTTTGCTTCTAGTGCAAAACTAATCAACAGTGATGGCAATAACGGCGTTAAAGTAACGGCGTAAAAAAGTAATTTTTCAGTAACGGGTAATCTAACTAGTTACTGTTTCCATCGTTACAACGCAATGCTGTCAATAACATGCGGCGCGTAAAGCGGCTTTCAGACCGAACGCGGCAGGCGCTGCGCTTTGCTCTGAAACCCATTGTTTTCTATGGCTTGCGCGGCGCAAGA
>JBBPDH010000034.1:5286974-5297355 GCA_037974565.1 Clupeocharax schoutedeni | reverse complement strand
GGAGACTGTCCCCTGTAGTTAGAGAATGGAAGTCGCTTTGGATAAAAGCGTCTGATAAATGCCGTAAATGTAAATGCAAATCAGATTGTAAAATTAATATAGCAAATTTAAGTGCAGGTCTGAATGAGCCTATCAGAGTGCAGGACTTACTAAGCCAAAAATTCGAGGATAGGACTGATCACACTGCTGGTCACAGCTATCCAATCAGATAACATAACTCAATTAGCCAATCACAAAGCAAGATTCAGGTATCTAATCTGACTTTGGTAATCGGAAAGCCAATCATATTGCCAGATCAATTCGGATTTAAGGACATTTAAATGTTAAAATAAGATAAATCGCTTTATCGAACTCTTTTTAAACAAACGTGGAAAATATTTTACCCTTGAAAATGTTGATTCTTTACTCTATTGGTATAAAATAAAAATTCTACTCTTATAAAGCATAAGAGATAAATATTAAACAACTAGTAATTCTAGAGGTTCATATCAAACACTTTTTAATGTGATAATAATGACGTTAAGACCCTTCAAATGTACACACATTTTCTATATCAATGTCATTTTAATTTTAATAATGACTAAGACCCTAAAGCACAAGTCATTTCTGTCATTAAGGATTTGTGATAAAGAAGCAGTTCTGCTGAATGTGTTCTCATGTAGGAAGTGTTTTGCATGAGAGGCAGTGTGTGTGTGTGTGTGTGGGAGGAGGTGACAAAAAATCACGAAAAAAGATTTTCAGTCCGTTTTTTTTCAGAAATATTTTCTCCCAGCTGTTGTTGACCTCTTGTGGCGAATGTGGGTCAGAGCTGGTCTGGTTTTGCTGGGCGGTGCTGGTTTTGGTGGGGGTGGATGGGGGAAGTGGATGGGGGGATTGCGAAGAAGACAAAAATCCGCTACGTTTGCAGGGAATGGGCGGATGAGTGCGGATAAAAGGAAACAAAATAGCGTCATGAACCTTTGAACCGGTTTCCTTATAGTATCCCCGAGTCACAAGACAGTGAGGAACACTGTGAAATGTAACAGGGCATGAAGAAAACACGGAGGAGTGAGTGACTGGCTTTTTTCTGAAGAGCAGGAGAAAGAAGCAGTGCAAAAAGGAGGAGAAAAACTACCCTTCCGGGCATTGGTTCTGGTTAGTAACTTTTCCCAGTTTGTACTAAAACCTTTTTAGAACTTGTTAAAACTAGTTTTTTTTAGACTTCTGGTTGCTCTTTGACTATTTGTTTGTACATATTGGTGCATCTGGAGAGTCCTCTAGATTAAGGAGTTAAAATACGCATGTTTTTTTTCTTTTCATAGGCCCAAATTACACAAGAAGACTCCAGCCGCTCTGGTACAGATTTAAGGTAAATGTGAAGTTTAAAAAAAGGTTTGTCACAGGGTGAAGAAACTGGCTGTTTTTTTTTTGTTTTTGTTTAGTTACATTTTGGTGATTGGGGGTTAGAGGTCACTTCATCAAGAGCACAAATCACTATATCATCCCTTCGAAAATCAATTTTGTATTTTTTTTGTCAAAAACTTAAGTGAAACAGTTTATCAAGTTTAAAGTTGCTTTTCCTCTCATGGTACAAAACAGGAGACAAGCAAAAACAAAAAAAATCTCTTTAAAATGTCATCGGCGCGTTTTTACCCTGGGTCGGAATCCAAAGAGGTTAATGGGTGAGTGAATAACATTCAATTACATGACTTCGGCTTAACCGGCCAGTACAACCTTTGCTCTCCAGTTTCTGCAGCAATCACATTCTTTTCCATCTCTAATTATGCAACACTACTACAATTTGCACTCCGAGTTATGCATAATGTGTAAAAATGATCACAACAAGGATAAAATGGGAGCCTATCAATCTGTATAGTGTTTGAACTACACTCCTGAAGTGTAAGTTCACAGGGGATAAGTTAATAACATGATTGTGGACTAGTTGGCTTTGGCAGATCCTAAATTACTGTAATTAGATGTGATTCTCCACTGAACCTCTGAATCTCTGGGCTTGTGGGTGATCTGGGCTGTGCCAGTTACACTATAAGTCAAAAAGTTGGTGGACAGCTGTTCCAGCCACCATTTCTCCTGAAATCCAGTGCTTGAATAGACTACACTCCACTGGGAAGGCTCTACACTAGGTGTTTGACCATTGCAGTGAGGACTGTATTCAGCCACAAAGGCTTCAGTAAGGTCGGGTACTGATGCTAGATTAGTTCTGGATCTTCAACAGACCCTAAAGGTATCAAAAATCACACTGGGAGGTGCAGTTCCGCTGCCCATTATGCCTGGAGTGATGACCTTAGGCTAATGTGTGGCTGCTCCAGAGTGTCCCGTTCTCTTGGTGGTGCTTTTACAAGCTGTGTGGACACGACTGAATGCCTGTGTCAGTAATATGTACACCTTAAAGCAGCTGAATTCACTAATCAGATGGAGCATATGGTTCCTCTTTCTCTCTCTGTCTTTCTCTGTCTGTCCCTCTCTTGTTTTTGTACCTAGGAACGTTACGATGGAAGAAGCTCAGGTCAAAATTGATGATGGCAAAGAAGGATTTGAGGAGCCGAACACTTTGTACAAGTAAGAGCTTGTTTATCCCTCAGGTGAAAGAACAGAGAACAGAAAGATCTTAGATGTTCACTCACCACCTTCTGTTTGTCTTGCAGTCGCATTAGGAAAACAATAGCTCCTTTTGTGATGTCTTTTGGTTTTCGGTGAGTGTTGATATTCCACTGTCACTATGATTCAGCAGTTAAACAGCCTGCACTGATCGTTTAAATACACCACTGTTTTATTACTGAGGATCTTTAGAAATGTCAATATTTTGTCAGTTAACTGAGCTTATATGAAGTATTACCTGTCTTCTCCAGTGTGTTTGGAGTGGTGCTCATCATAGTGGACATAGTCCTGGTGATTGTTGACCTGTCCCTGCACGAACACATTGACACAGTGAGGACCCCTCTGGAGATCATCTCTCTTCTCATCTCCTTCTTCTTCGTCATGGATGTGCTGCTGAGGGTCTATGTAGAGGGGTTAGTGAGAGACACCATGGCACAATATCATTCCTTTTCTAATAGTTCTGTGAACCTAACTTTGGGGTGTGTGTGTTTGTGTGTGTATATACACTATGAGTTCTTATACATGTGCCCTTTGTTTAATGTTAAGCAAGAAAATAGAGAGTACAACTATTTTTTTAAAGAAAGTTACTAGCTTTTCATTCCTGAGGAGTCTGTGTTATAGTTCTGGCAGGATGTGGTGTTCTGTTCAGTTTCCTGTCTGACCAGAGTGACACATTTATTTGACAGTGTGCTATTTCCAGTCCCTCAGTTATATAGACCAGATATACAAATGTAAAGAAAACTTCTTGTGTGTAGTTTTGCACTGGATCTGCAAATCTATTAAGCTAATAAGTAATGAAAGATTATTCCCTAAGTTTATAACTGCATTCCTAAACCACCACACACTTGCTAAATAATACAATATTTGTGTGATTTCAAAGCTGATTATAGGTGAATTGACATTCAATATGGTAAAAAAATAGTAGCAATCATATTGAAGCCTGAATTTGAGTGTACATTCTGCGGAAAAGGAAATATTATAGTGTTACCTGGTATAACTGTTACTTGGAACAAAGAGGCATACTGACACAAACCTAGCATTTAATCATGTCATGTTATACTGTATTAGGGCTGCAACTATTGAATATTTTTGGAATCGAGTATTCTGTCTTTTTTTAAATTTTTTTTATACATTTTGTGTTTTTAAACAACTATATCAATAGTGGGTTATGCAACATGAAAGGCCTCTGAAAATGAGCCAGCAATTGGCTGTTATTCCTCACAAAAAAAGGTTTTTATTCAAACTCAACACATTTATTAGATCAAAACTTAAAACCTTATTGGCTCCAGAACTAAGCCCATTTAATCAACCTTTCTGGGAAACATTTATGATTTACATGAAAAAAACTATGAAATACTTCACAAACGTAGGTCCTTAGTTTTATTTTAATAAAAAAAAAAGAAAAAGGGTACCCCTGTTATAGTCCATAGGTAGAGTAGAATGTTTGTCTTTGTGCAATGTTATGTACAAGATAGTAAGTGCTTGTCTTACTCTACAAAGTGGGAGTGATACGATAATAGATTAACTTTGGTGACGAATTAAACGAAGCCTCGAGGCAAAGAACATTTTTTTGTAATCGAATCATTCAAATTACTCAAATAATCATTTCAGCCCTATACTGTATAGTGCAGCATTGTTTCCCACAACCTAATCAGTTTCACAGATTTCATGATTGTGTTATCCTCCCTCATTTATCATAATTGTACATCATGCATTATGCAAAAGCATTCAAGAATTGTGAATCATCCTGAACGATAATGAAGAAATCACTGATGTAGGTATGAATAAGTACATATGGGAACTTCGGCTTCGCAGCAGTTACCTTAGTAATCACGCTCCCTTCTCCGTTAGTCAAGTAGAAGGAAAAAACTCGATTAAGATACACTATTAGACCTTAATGTCTTTTGTGCATTGGCCCTTGGGGCACACCTACGTTGACCTCGATAGTAACTTTTTTTTTTCTTTTCTAACAATGTACACACTACTGTAGCATCACTATAAGAGGGAAGTAGTAGGTTTTTTTTTGCTGAAGTGGCCATTTTAAATGGCCCCTGGTTAGACTCAGTTTGGGTGTTTTTGCTCTGAAATCACACACCTGGCATTATTTAAGACAGAGGTGTCAAACTCTGGTCCTGGAGAGCCAGTGTTCAGCACAGTTTGATGGTTCAGCTCCTCAAACACTTTCACTAAACGTGGCAAGTAACTAGTGAGGTGAACCAGGTGTATCTGAACAGGAACATCACCAAAACCTGCTGGACCACGGCCCTCCAGGACTGAAGTTCCACACCCCTGGTTTAAGAACTCTGTACTCTCCTTGTTTCAGATTTAAAGTGTACTTCAGCTCCAAGCTGAACATCTTGGATGCGTGCATCGTAATCATCACTCTGGTTGTGACTATGGTCTATACGCTGAGCGAGCTCTCTGGGGCGAGCCTCATTCCCAGGTGCCATTTCAAGATTCATGTTTACTTTAACCTGTCCTGTTTTGATCAGTAATCATCAGTCTTTTGTTGTCTTATTGTGTCGGAGGATTAATATCTATCTCGTTCATCCTCTCCTCAGTTTTCACTCTAGCCTGCTATTGGTTTTTTCTCCATATCTCAGTAGAGTTGAACACAACCACTATTTCAGTGTTGGCTGTTGAAATTCTCTCAGATATTCAGAAGCCTGTACTATGCAGATTAGCCTTCTGAGAGATTCTGCATTGATCTCAGATGTTCCACATGAGTGTTTTGAATCTGTCACTCGTGATGTAAATGTAAATATATTTTTGTGATGCACTGATCTGATAACGTAGATTTGCAGGAGTAAGAAAAGTACAGAGAAGATGCTCTCAAGTAAAAATGTGATTTAAAATGTCAAGGACCTTTGCTGTACCACACACAGGTATCGTTTTACTAAATTTCATTGATATTTCATTGGGAAAACATGTGACCCACTCTTACTGTTGTCAACAGGTTGGTGTCCATTCTGAGGGCTTTGAGAATTGTCATCCTGGTGCGTGTGTTTCGCCTGGCCTCTCAGAAGAAAGAGCTGGAGAAGGTCACCAGAAGAATGGTGAGGATCTAAGATTCCTCAGAAAATTAAATGAAAATTTTATTAGACATGCAGCCATTTATATGAAACCTTTCATTTATGGGATGTTATTGTAATCTATATAAATCCCAATGTGCCCATTAGATGGATTTTTATATTCTTATTTCAGTCCAATCCAACTTCATTTATATAGCACGTTTTAACAACTAAAACAGTTTCCAAAGTGCTGCACAAACGGGTAAAAATAAGATGCCACACACTTAATTTAGCATCACTAGTCATCATCAAAACAAAGTGAAAGTAACTAAGAACAAAAACAATAAGACTAATAAAACAAATAAGAATATTGTCATGAGACTAAAAACTAAGGTAATAAAAGTAAAAAATAAATAAAATAATAAATAAATAAATAAAAGAATAATGTACTATTTGTGATATCCTAACCTCACAGGTATCCGAAAACAAAAGGCGGTACCAAAAGGATGGATTTGATCTGGATCTCACCTACGTCACAGGTTTCATTTATTTTAAACACTCATTTACTGTATGTTCATTGATTTCTGTGCTGAAAAGGCATGTAAGGAATGTTTCTTCTTTGCTGACTCAGACAGAGTTATTGCCATGTCCTTCCCCTCCTCTGGAAAACAGGCGCTCTACAGGAATCCTATCAAAGTAAGTATTTAATTGGAAGGACAGTTTGACAGGATGTGTTTTTAATGGTGCTTATTGAACAATTCAATGGTTTCCTATAATTGGAATAAAATAACTCTCCTTTTAGGAAGTTGCCAGATTCCTGGACACAAAGCATCCGGATCATTACAGAGTTTACAATCTCTGCAGTAAGTGAGCGTTACTGTGAATTGCTATGTGTATTTTACTCAAGTGTGCATTTGAGTAGGACGAGTACAGCATCTGTCTTTGTTTTTATGGGGTTTTTTTCTTTCAGGTGAAAAATCCTATGATCCGGTGTTCTTCCATTACAGAGTGGAACGTGTGATGATTGACGACCATAACGTGCCGTCATTACAGTGAGTAATGAGGAACACTTCTTCAGATTCCTCTTTTTCACTTTTCAGTTCCAGATGATGTCTTAGCCATGTTGTGGTGATGAGTCATGTTGTTCTCAGGGACATGTTGAGCTACACGGCCAGCGTGAGGGAGTGGATGGCTGCAGATCCGAGCAACATCATAGCCATCCACTGCAAAGGGGGGAAAGGTGATACAACTATTTGATCCTCAAACATAATTTGAGTTTAGCTGTTAAAGTTTGGCAGAATTCAGTTAATTCAGCCAAATATAACATTTATACCATTTTCTCAACCCAGATGTGATCCATTAGCCAAGACACATTCAGTGTCCAATATATGCTTCTTTGCACAGAAGCCATGTTGCTGACGTAGCTAACAAGTAATGGATGCCTAGCTAATATTACGGCTTTGTACAAACTACACACCTAAATCATCACACATGTGACTCATCAGGCTGCATTAAGTAAAATGTAATAGATTTTCTTACAGTACCAGTCAAAAGGAAACACCTTCTCATTCAGTGATTTTTCTACATTGTGGATTAATATTCAAAACAAACTAAATGATGAAGGAACACATGGAACTATGCAGTAAAGAAAAAAATAGCTAAACAAACCAGAATCTGTTGTGTAATAAGGGAATGATGGACTGTTGTGTTTTTACTAGTGCTGGGCCGTTAAAAAAAATAAAAAAATATCGCCGTTAACAACGCCGCGCCCCCTCTGAGAACCATACTCAACGCCACGCCCCCACCCCCCTGCTCGGCTTGGGAGTCGTTGGACTTTCTGGTTGCAGGGTGAATGCCTTAACTACTAGGCCATCCAAATGGCCCTATTTTCATCTTGTTCACTGACGTTTTAAACCTGTCTCTGGGAGAGGGGGGGGGTGGATTTGATTATCGGCGTTAATGCGAAGATTCCATGCGATTAACGGCGTTAAAAAAAATTAATCGATGCCTACCTCTAGTTTTTACTTAGTTTAGTAGTTCCTGCCATGATGTGCAGTAGAACCGTAGTGGAACAGGATCACTAACTGTGTACCAACGCGACCATCACAACTGATGTTCCCAAACACATTAAGACGGCAAGAAATTCCACTAATGAACTCTCGATGAAGAACTCCTGTTAATTAAACACCATTCCAGGTTGATTCCTACTGAATCTGACTGAAAAAATGCGAAGAGTGTGCAAAGCTGTCATCAGAGCAATAAGTGGTGGTGCATAATAAAAACAAAGGCAATCGTTGAATGAGAAAGAGCGTCCAAACTTTTGACTGGTAGTGTATGTGATTTCAAGGTTTGGCCTCTGGTTAAATGTAATGTGTTTTTTATTATGTAACTCCAAATAAATAAATATACTGAAGGGAGAACGCACTGCACAATTAAATGCACAGTTACTGATTAGTTGAGGAATGTAACAATCATTAAATGTGGTTCGTGTGAATGTAAAAGGTCTGTCTGTATCTGTAAAATCAGCTAATAAATAGAAATTGTGCACTGAAATTCACATATTTAAATGAGTTCCCTGTAGACTATGTAAGTCTATCCATAAACATGTAATTCAAACAAGGATATTTAAACGTTTACATACTACTCTCCTGCTATCTAAAGAAATGTGACGTACAACTTTGTCCAATAAAGCCTTTTGTCTGCAAACAATCCCACATATGCAAGTGTATTTTAGATTAGATAACTCAAAGTGCCTTGGGATCAAAGAATGCAGATTGCACAGTACTAGCCTGGTGGCTGTCAATGAAAATTTCCAAAAAGGACTTCAATAAGTTTTAATAAAAGGAAGCTCACCACGAGACGTAATTAAAGTATAAAAGAATAATTTATTTAATTGCTGCAAGGGAACAAGTCTGAAAGCCAGAGTTGTTCTGAATCCTAAGCGTTTGCTTTCCAGTTTATACAGCAGTAAGCCATGTGTGTGCGTAACACAGCGGTCGTTAGGTTGGTCAAAACTAAAGTGTGTATCTTCTCTGTTCCCGGACACTTCCAGCTGGATCGTTCCGTCCTTCTATCAGAGATACGGAGAAGACAGTACTCACAGACATAGATATAAAAACAAAACCACAGCAAAGATGAACTCATGTTACAGGATTATAAACTCAAAGGTTTCCTAATGATTTCGTGTGTGCTTGAACTCACTAATATAAATGAACTTTAATAAGAATAATGATTTAATATGAAAGAAACTTTAATAAGGATAACATTTCTCCAAAAGTGGCTAAACATGCCAGTTACTTTTTAGCTACTTTTGGTTTGGAGTAAGAGGAATATTGTATGATATAACATAAATCTTCATTTAAAAGATGGGACCTCTTCAGTAGTTTATGCTGGCAGTGTCTGAGGCACCATAACTGATTTTTTTCTGCTGTGACAGGGCGAACAGGAACTCTGGTGTGTACGTGGTTGATTGACAGCGATCAGTTTGAGAGTGCTCAGGTATTGTACTTCAATAGAGCTGAATGTATGAGTGTAAATCCAGATTGTCGAAACTACTCCCTTAGTTTCCCTCTTTTCTGCTGTATCCTACAGGACAGCCTGGACTACTTCGGCGAGAGACGCACCGACAAGAGCATGAGCTCCAAATTTCAAGGTGTTGAAACTCCGTCTCAGGTGAGTCATGCTGATTTCTATCTGTACTGACTGTTTACTTAAACTCTGTAAAACAAGTTCTCTTTCCGCAACTGCAGAGCAGATATGTTGGGTACTATGAGGTCATGAAGAACAAGTATAACCGGCAGCTGCCTCCTTCGAAGAGCCTGAAAATAAAGAGCTTCCGCATTCACTCAGTCGCAGGTAAGTGCACAGAGCAATACAGGTTGATTTGGGGACTACATACATTAGTTTTAGGGCTTACATGGACTATAATTATAATAGAGAAGAAAAAATAACACTATCTCAATATTTCAGATATCAAAGCAATCTATTAAAAAAAAAGAGGCTTTCCATACACATATGATGTGAGTTTTTTCTAATAGATTACTTTGATATTGTCTGAAAATGTTCAGTGTTATTTTTCCTTCTCTGTTGTTGTTGTAGTTGTTATTATTGTAATAATAGATTGCTTTGATATTGTGATGTGTTGGGTTCATATTTCTTTATTAATTCTTGGGAAATAATCATATTAGTCAGGTGGCAGCAGACTCTTGATTTTCTGCCCTTTTTCACCCACTCCTCCACAAACATCGCTCTAAGACCGAGCAAAACCCAACACTGACGCGCTCGTAAGTCAGGTTGACCCACTAGGAGGTGACTGTATGTGACTTCTTCTTCAGACACTGGGAGAGTTTGACTATCCATTACATTCAGCAGAACTCTGTTCTTAATGTGGAACAGAAAGTGGAACACTGAAACAGAGACACATGAACTTGAATTAATAAAATGTGCATCCAGTTTGTGGAAGAAAAGGCTAAAATGCACAAGAACACTCAAGAGATGTAATCCTGACCTCAGAAACTTCTCTTTTTTAAGTAATGGGTGGAGGTAGATCAGCGGGTAGGATACTTGCCTCCAGACCATGGGTTTGAATCCTTCTTTCAGCTCATCCGCTGGGTCCCTGAGTAAGACACTTAACCCTAAGATGCTCCAGGTTGCCCCCTGTATTTACGGAATGGCAGTCGCTTTGTATAAAAGTGTCTGATAAATGTGAATGCATAACCATTAACCATTAACCAAAATACTGTGAATATGACTTTTTGTAAATGTATATAAAATAT
>JBBPDH010000034.1:5256515-5269448 GCA_037974565.1 Clupeocharax schoutedeni | reverse complement strand
TGCCTTAACCACGAGGCCATCCAACTGCCCCGAAAGCCCTGGGCAACGTTCTGCTAGGAAACCTTGGATCCTGGCATTCATGTGGATGTTATTTAGACATGTACCATCTACCTAAGCATTGTTGCAGACCATGTTCTTTAAGGGAACAGTATTCTATAAAGGCAGTAGCCTCTTCCAGTAGGGTAGCGCTCCCTACCACACTTGTTCAAGAGTGGTTTGACGAACATGGCAAAGAGTTCAAGGTGTTGATTTGGTTTCTAAGTTCCTCAGATCTCAGTCTGATCAAGCATCTGTGTAATGTGCTGTACAAAGTAGTCCAATCTATCCAGGCCCCTCAAGTTACAGATCTTCTGTTAATGTATAGGTACCAGATACCACAGCACACCTTCAGAGGTCTTGAAACCATGCCTTGATAGATCAGAGCTGTTTTACATTTGCGGCATTTATTTGTTGGCATGCAGTGACACCCAATATTAGCCTGGCGGTTTTCATGTCTGATTTCTGATTGGTATAAAGCTCTACAGTATTATGATAAGTTATATCATGACAGGTTAGCATAGTAACTGCAGAAACACATGAAATCATCTGAATTATATGACCTATTAGACATTAGTAAAGTAATTTGGGAAGCCAGTGCAAGTCCTGGAGACAGTCAGCCTGCTCTTTACATGAAAGTGAGATTCTTTTGTTGGACTTTTTGAACACCTTCAGTCATCTGAACACCCACAGAAACATACTATCAGGATGATCATAGCATCAACACATATCACAGTTTTCTGTGATATGATATCAGACGCCTACAGCAGAAGTCAGTACTGTGATAGTGATTAACGAACTGGGCAGACCTAGTTCCACCTCGGATCTTGCACTCGTTGAGATGTGTCTAACAACTATAATCAGACGGAAGATTTTCGAGAGCAGGCTAGCTGACCACTGCAACAGTATTAGCAGACATGAAAGAGGATCTAAGACAGTAATCATGGGGAAGTTCTGTCATAGAAAAAGAGGTGAGATCAGTGTACCAAGTGAAATAAGGGAGCTGTGAAAACAGAGAAACACCAAAGCCTTCAATAAGCTTCCTGCAGTACAAATAAAGGGGTTCCTCTTTTAAATGCACACAGATGAACTACATTAAAATGCTTATGATTACTGGTTCAGTCACTAATGTAAGGCAAAGTAGGAAACTGCAGTTCACTGCTTACTCTCTCTTTCTCTTTCACACACACACACACACACACACACACATGTCTATATAAGGCTGTATAGAAGAATGCTCCTATAGAAGAATGCGTATCTGTAAAGTCTGACTGTCTCAATCACTGCCTACTCTTTCCTCTGCATGGCTGTGATTAGACTGGCTGCTTCAACAGTCCTAGAACACCTGAAGTGTTTAGTAAAAGGCTTAGAGAGAGAGTTAAACAAAGGATTCAGGAGTAAAGTCAGAGAACACAGACTAAAAACCAAGAAACCATCCCCCAAAAAACTGTTCTGAGAACTGTAAAAGTGCTCTCCAAATTTGCTTGGTCAATCATTTCTTCATGACAAGTGCAAACATTCCAGTGTTGGTGTTCACTACAGAATGTTTGATCAGTGTGCTGCTGTTAAAGGGTGGAGGCACAATTTCAAATCAAACTGAACGTTCTTTACTGCCAACAAAGCACAGCATTTATTAAAGGAATTATCCAATGAATTATTTTGTATATTCATTTTCACTAAACCCAGATATCCTTGATGATTGGTGTCCAAACTGTGCACCTGAATTTTAGAATTGAAACAATGAGGCTTAAGTTACTAACAAAAAATAGAACTCAATAGTCAACCAAATCATAAATATATATCCCAAAACTTCTCTCAGCCTGCTCAAACCACATTCTGCTCTTTATACAAGGCAGTCAGTGTAGTTTAGGATATGGGATGACTTGTTACACAAGTCAACAAAAAATAGTTTTCATGCTGATTTCAGATCTGCTTTTTGAATTATGAGTAACATTCAATTTGCAATAGACTTGCATGCGTTTTTTATTAAACTGCAGGCACCAATCAAGTATCAAGTCAATATTTTCAGTGCAAAGGCAGATAGGCACACACTGTTTGTTAAATTTGAAAAAATAAAGATGCAAAATTTGGACACCAAACTTGACATTTGTGTTAATTGCACTTTTGCCAAACAATTCATTTACTGTCTATTTCATTTAAACAAAAGGTTAAAATTTCAGACATCCTCTAATCCTTCATTACTCTAGACGCCATCTGGAAACTGAATACTTCTAATAGAAAAATTGCACTCACAGAGCATTTTAGGACCTTAATTGTTTGAAATGTATTTAAAGTGTCTACGAGAACCCCAGTGTAGGTAGCAGGATTCATGAGAGGGTTTAGAGGAAGGGTGAAATGTCAGTGTTAGAGTACAGAGTCTAAATGTGACGAAGTTGTGACCTGAAAATGAAGTGTAGACTCATGTACGTGAAAGGAACTTCCTCTCTTAACCAGAAAAAAAGGTATCAAAAAGAACAAATGCTCGACTGAATGTTTCCCTCCAAACTCAACAGCCCCACACACAAAGAAAGATGAAAACAAGGTCCCTATTATAATAAATTGCTTGTATAGATGAACCATGTAGGACAAAAATACTTAATTGCGGTCTAATTGGTGGCCTGGTGTTTGCCCCTGCATTCGGAAGGCCATGGGGTTGAATCCCAGGACTGCCAGTGGCATCACTGAGGTATCCTTGGTCCCCACACTCTGCTCCCTGGGTGCTGTGTTCCTGGCTGCCCACTGCTTCATTGGTGAATGGGTTAAATACAGAGATGCGTGAACAGCACAATTGTCATGCCCTGTGCTGTACTGTGGTGTGACAAAAGGTCAGTTTACACACTTCAATAGTGTCTGATACTTAGACTGGGACTTGGATTATTTCTGAGAACCAAACTAATAATTTTTCGTGAGTTTAAAATGAAATTAAAGTGTTTTGAAGGGAGGGTCTACATTATAAAAATAGACATTTCTTTTACCAAAACACAACGCGTGCATTTTTTTACTATACGCGGGTGCACAAGCAGGGGGTTACTATCTTTGGCCAAGAAGACTAGCACATTCAATTTTTTTTATGTCACCCAAATATTTTCATAAAAAAGCCTCTCTCAAACTGCCCAAGGCAACTACTGGATGTGGTTTATGACACAGTATGACTGGTGAGAGCTATGAAAATTAACACCACTACACTACAGACAACACCAACACTGGTATTCACAAAGCAGTCGTAAATTAGAAGACTGTGCCCTAAAACATCGCCAAGTCTGCCTACAAGCCTATTAATATCTGCATGCAGTGTGTGGAGGCTGCTATGGTAATTAATTTGGCCATTTGCGTCAATATTGCTTTTAGTATTTGTTTTGTAGCCTCATAGCTTTAGTTGTAAAACCAAAGAAGCAAAATTAAGACGTGGCTGATTGCTTTTGGGATGAAGTGGAAAACTGCAAATGTAGAACGTTTGCCAAATTATTCTTTTACGTTTATGTTTATGTATACAGCATTTAGCAGACACTGTTCTTCATATCTGTAAAGCTATGCTAAAATCAGCACCTGCTTTTAACCGAGTTTCTGCCGGTGTTTGACAGGGTTTGTTAAGTGACACACCTTAACAAACTCTTACAAAATCAACTTGTTGAGATAACATTGTTGAAGATCTAACCTGTAATGAAAACTGCAGCTCTTGCATTTGTTAATTATTAGTCTGACTTTGGTCTTTACAGTACAAATATTGCAAAAAAGGGCAATATGCAAATGAGCCTGTTCTCCAGTCACAGTGTTTCTTGCTGTGTGCTATGAGCAATTTAACCTATCACCGATGAGCATTTCTGTGGGTGGATGAAGTGATGATGTTCATGCAATCCACCAAAAGTACATTATTTTAGTCAAGCACCTAACTTTTCCACATTATTATTCACCCATGTGTATTAATATAAAAACCTCAGAATATGAAACATTATAATTAAACATCTGGTTGTTTTTCCCAATATTTCTTGGCTTTTGGAATGTTCTCCTGCTTTTTCTCCTGTTTGTTTCGTTCATGTCTCTGTATTTACCTCTGGATCTTTTGATTAAACTGGTTTTTGCACTTACATCGTGCCTCTGACTTCATGATGAGAAGCAAGTAAATCCTTGGTGATATGAGTACTTTGTCTATAAGGAAAAGCACTAATCTTAATAATCGCAGTCACAAGATATTAAAACTGAGTTTACAATTATTCACCATTACGCGAATCAGGAGATCCTAACTCATAGTTTTATGCAGAAATCCCCACAATAACGCAGAAACTGCAAATATCCTCCGCTGTTTTTGGCTTTTTTGTGGCAATAAATATATTTTTTCTGGATGTTTTCACACAAGTGGACTCAGGTTGTAGCTGACCTTGAGACCCCTCACTCCAAGTATGATTTCTCCGCAGTGCAAGCACTCAGACTTATCAAACTCCACAGCTAGGTAGATATCTAGGAGACCTTTCCAATGAGTCTTAATCTGTATTTTTAGCCTGAGTAGATCAGGAGATATTCCCTGAAAACTGTTCATCTCACCGCAGGGAATTTAAATTAAAAGAGGTGAATACAGTTACATTTACCGTTGCATTTTCTTTAATGGTAATGCATTACACTGTGTTTAAAATGAAATTAAAGTGTTCTGGGAACATATTTGGGGGCATTTGTAGTCTTTACACATTAGGGGGCATTTTAGGCATTTTTTTTAACCAAAACACAACAACTTGGCTCTTGGAACGTAACCCCCGTGAAAAGTATATATATATTTAGTCAGCCAATGTTTTCTGTAAACAGTGGCATTGCAAGTTAGCTGTGGTTAGATACAAGAGGACTAAAGCTTTATATATAGGCCATAAAAGCCATGCACCTAAAATAAAGACTAAAGACTAAAAAGTCACACACCTCACACTTTAACACTGTGAAGGCAACACATGCACTCTAACTGGTATCTTTCAGACCTCGCTTTATAATGTATCTGACTGAAGGCCTCAGATCTTTTTGCTCTTCACAGCCTTATCAGCTCTGATCCAGATTACGTGATACTGCAGGGTTAGCAACTGTGAGCAAAACAAGGCCTTTGATCTTTGGCTTAGTTTTTAGTTTTGATACAAGAAAAGCATACAGATTTCATCAGACGCATTGTCTGAAGATAACGTTACTTTTTAACTACCGTAACCAGGGGCATTTACGTGTGTATACAGAAGTATGACAAAGCCAAAACCTGAATAAACACATGGAGAAACAGAACAACCGCAGGTGTTTCTAGACAGGTGCACTGCATGATAAGTTGTTAACATCCTACCATGTACTGTGTTGCACAAAAAAAAGCTACGCCTGCCCTTTTGACCTCAGTATTGCCTCAGTATGGTTAGAGGAAACCTGCCTTTTGAGTGATGGCTAGTGTTTAGTGTTTCACTAAATAAAGTGACTAAAATAGACAGGAATAGAAAGAGCCAGAGGTTGTGGTTGAATATCAATGAGGATGACACTTTGTTTAGTGCCATATGTATATTTAAGGAAAAACAGACAAGCAATTCAAGACAAAACATGATCAGACTGTGCGAATTAGAATAGTCTCTCTAGGGTGACATGCAGTGCATGAACTCCTCGTGACAAAGACACGATGACTCTGTTTTATGATGAGTCAATTAAAATGCACTTTAAGTCAATTAAAATACACAATTAATGCATTAAGTAATTTCTTCACAATCTGATTTTTAAACATGGCATACCCAAGTATGCTTACCTACGCCATTTTGGACTGTTTTGAACTAATTGTTTTGAAGTCCTTTTCCTTTTCTGTGGCTTAATTGTGCTAGATCAGGGGTGTTAAACAGGGAGGGCGGGTGCACAGCATAGTCTGATGGTTCTTCTCCTCAAACACATTTACTAAACCTGACAATTAACTGGTGAACCAGGTGTTTCTGAGCAGGAAAATCACCAAAATGTGCTGGACCACAACCCTCCAGAACTGGAGTTCCACACCCCTGTTCTAGATTGTGATTTTACAGCTGTGTAAAATCAGCTATATAGGTTTCAACATACACCAAAATTTGGGTTACATTTGTAGTAGTTGTAGTAGCGGATCTGTGTCATAACTCGAGGACCCCCTGTACAGACAGATGGTGCTTGAATTGTTTTGAGGTCATCACTGGAAGAGAGGAATACCAGCATGATATCACATTCGGGAGTGTTTGTAGTTACAGATTTCATGTAAACGAATTAAAATTGTTTGCTCTTATGAATTTTGTGCATATGACTGCTTGAGTAATCACTAAAATGAATCACTGATGTATTATCGTTGATTCTTAACAGATATTGAAAGCTCTATTGGACTGGTCAGTGTTGTAATAAACACAGGCAGTGGTTCCCAGAGATGTAGAAAATGTGGTCATGTGGGCGAGCACAGCCATATGTGACCAAAAGGGCATTAACGTCAGCTCTCCCTGTGACCCACTGCTCAGCAAGATGATTTTACTGGAACATTAAAGTAAGCTGCTGTTCACAGGTACCTTTAAATCATGTATTTTTTTGTATATCTTGTCCAGCACATAAGATGTATTTTGCTTCCAGAACTAAGGGGCCAATCATAGTATTTTTCAAAGCAGCGTACCAACATCACATCATCATCACATCATGTTAAAATAAATTAATAAACTGTAGATAAAAATTAACACAATTACTACAATATTATTACTATATTGCTGCAGTAATCTAATAGGAAGCTAGAGACGTAGCTCAATTTTTTTCTGCAGTATTTAAGAAATGCAATAGATTTATGCAGAATTTCCAAAGACAGACAGACAGACAGACAGACAGACAGATAGACAGATAAATAGATAGATCAGTCCTACTGAACACATATGGGACATATTAACTGTGCCCATGCTCTCCAACACCATCACCAAAACTCCAGTAAAGGAAACATCTAAAACAACTAAAGGTTCCATCACTCCAGCTGGTCTCAAAACTTGCAGAATCTATAATAAAGTGAACTGAATCCTCTTCTGATGATGGTACCCTACCACTATGATATTGTAGCGATCTGGCCTGGGAAGGGTTACTGGGTTCACTGGGGTGCCTGCTGCTCCCGTGGCTGGGGGAAGACAGGATGTGCTGTGTGCTGCATTTGGTGCCAAATTAAAAACAACAAAAAGGAATTCTCTGCCTCCGTCTGAGTGTGTGTGTGTCACCTTCCTCCACCGTTCGCTACAATATTTTTCCTTTTATTTGTCATCTGATTTGTGTCCACACTACTTTATTACTTTGTTTCAGGACCCAGATGAGCTAGTGTGAGAAGTACACTCTAACACCTGCCTCCGGGAAGAAGTTGTGCACTCACTTCCCCAACACTACGGAGGAAATGGTTATGTTATATGTTGAAGGCACTGTGACTGTCAATTTCTGTAACCTCCTACAGGTCTCTGATCTGAGATCAGGCTAATGTAGCCTCCACTAAACATATCCTTGTCCTTTTATATATATAAACATAGACAGTTAAAAAGCGACCAAATGGACAAAAAGTAATAGTAAGTCGGGGCTTTTCTTTCATTTTATGTTCTGTAAGTACAAACCACCAGGCACATCCTCTGCAGACGCTGAGATGGAGCAATGTTTCCACACACAGGTTACAGGTTAAAATAGCCAAGCGTTGAAGCAGCCTATGGAAAAGCAGAGCTGTGGGCAGTCTTACCTCATCCTCGAGTTTAACTGGTCACTCCAGTTTTAACCAAATGAGCCAAGTTCAGTACAGATTCATCAGAGTTCCAGAGAGAAGTGCTAAGAGGCATCCGCCTGTGCGGGCTGATGAAAGCACAAGCCACAGTTTCCTGGTTTGAAACAGAGGACGTGTGAGTATATGAGTAAACACGAGTCTCGAACTGTGGTTTTATACGATTGCAGGGTTTTTAACTTCTCTAGAACTCTGAGCTCTGCTTATTCAGGCTCCATCACAAATTGTACTTTCTTTCATTATTCATATAAAATACATGCACATCTTTTAGGCTACATTTTTATTATGGCCACTAGACCTTGAAGAAAAAGACAAGCATGCTCATTTGAAGACACAAGATCATACACTTGGGGAAACCTTTGCAAACTTTTGCAACGAGGTGCTTGAGCCCTCCTGTGGACGCTGTAGGCATTACAAACTAGCGTGGTTGAAATACACTACATGGACAATAGTATTGGGACACCTGACAGTTGCACCAATCGTCAGTGACATTGTATTCAAATGCATAGACTTTAATAAGGGCTTGGTCCCCCCTTTGCAGCTATACCAGCTTCCACTTTTCTTGAAAGGCTTTCCACAAGATTTTCGTTTCTGTGGGAATTTGTGCCCATTCATTCTTTAGAACATTTATGAAGTCAGACACTGATGTTGGACGAGAAGGTCTGGCTCACAATCTCTATTACAGTTCATCCCATAGCTGTGGGTGAGGTTGAAGTCATGGCTCTGTGCGGTAGGTATTAGGACTGTCAAACAATCAAACAATGAGAATTATTCATTGCTGATATCATTGATAGATAATAATATTTATTTGTGTGTGTGTGTGTGTGTGTGTGTGTGTGTGTGTGTGTGTGTGTGTGTGTGTGTGTGGTTTGATGTCTGATATTTACCAGGATCAGCCAGGGTGACTGTATTTGTACCTTTCAGTAATTAAATCACATTAGGTTCATAATGTGAGCCTGAGCATTAAGTCACGCCATATCTGCAAGCAGGTGGGCAAATGATCATATAAGGTAATCCTGGGCATTACTTCAGACATCCTGAAGGGTTCAACTTGGAAAGTATGCTATATTATAATTGGTATTGGAATTTTAAAATATGTGGCATTTATGCAGCAATCGTTGAGTCCCTGCCTTGCGCCCGTAAGCTCGAGGATAGACCCTGGTAAGGATTATGCAGTCTGCAATTACTGTGGCTGGCGGTAGCTCAGTGGGTAGGATACTTGTCTCCAGACCAAGAGGTCATAGGTTCGAATCCTACCTCCAGCATACCACCACTGGGTCCCTGAGCAAGACCCTTAACCCCAGTTTGCTTCAGGGAGACTGCCCCCTGTAGTTAGGGAATGGAAGTCACTTTGGATAAAAGCGTCTGCTAAATGCTGTAAATGATTAAGCAGTTACAGAAAACGAATATTATTGCTATAATGTCATTAAAACATTACATTTAACAGCTCTAATGTAGCTCTAAACAGCTCTAATGCTACACACAGCATTACACCTGTGTGTAAATGGCCTCTAATCTGATTGCTTGTATTATGTCTCATTCAACAAAAAGCAGTCTGGTCTATAACACACTTTAGAACTTCAATGCAAATGAGGGGGTCTTAACTGCTGTAGACTGAATAGTAGACTTAACAATTCAAAACAGGCAGCTTATATTGCATATGTGGACCATGGTCTGGGTAGTGAACTGTGCATTTTGAAACTGGATTTATGTTTATATATTACATCAAACTACTATTTAAAAAAAGTAAGGAGACTTCAGCTTTCCATGATACATTTGAGCCACAATATATTTTCTGTGCCATCAGCATGCCTGAGAATAACCGTTTGAATCAGCTTGCGATGTTACAGTCAACGCTGTTTTTGTGTCGGAGAGAAAAGCCTGTTTCTTTCTGTTGGCTATTGAGAGAAGACAAAAAGATGACCGTCTCTTTTTCTTGCTCTATGGGTGTGGTTCCCATTAGAAAGAGGAATATTTAAAAGTCAAAGTCGGCTCCCTCCCTCCTGTTCATGCTGGTCACTGTTCAAATAACTATGCAAAGCTGCAGTGTGCAGTAGTGCGCTGACTGTTTATGTTTGGACAGTGTTTGCTTTACACTGCGTGTTCAGAACAAAGAAAAGTCTCTGTCTATGGATTCAGTTGTGGTGTATTTGGATCGGCTTCTTATCTCTTAACCAAAGACAATTCGTTTTTTAAAATAATTACATTTGGGTTATTTCTGCACATTTCTGTTCCATCTGTTTTTCTGACTCTGCAGAGTACAGAGCACCAGGACAGTATTTGCATACAGTTAGAGAGCGCCTGGATGCCAGTGAGCGTACTGTACCTTAAAGCCCTATTCACAGAGAAGATGATGTTTACGACACAAACTCTCATCGCTGCCCAAAGAAACCCATATATCTTAATTGTTCTAAACGTAATTTAAAAAATGTTAGTTTGTTATAAAATTATTTTTCTGCATCATTTCTATATGAACATTGACTCAAGATGAAGGAGCCAACTGAAATGTTCCAAAGTAATTTCCATGAAAATATTTTTGCATTAATTTGCAAAATTCTGCAAAATTACTTTAGTAATTTAGTAATGTAATAATGTATATGTTTTTATAAAGTGAATAGCAAATACCTTCCAGAATTTCTGTGAGCTCTATAAGCAAATATCATACTTTGCATCACCGCATTCTCTAAATTACTCCACCAAAGGCCAATTCAGCCATTAAGTGCAACATTGTATATATTTATGTTCTTAACCTGTAAAGGGAGTTTGTGTAGCAAGATTTTAGCCCATGCAGTCTGCAATCTGGACCATTTCTATTGCTCCATTCTTCATTAAACATTTACACAAAAATAAAAGAAAGCTGCTAGGCCCAAATGATAAAATAAAAAAATAATAAAAAAAAATCAAAATCACAATGGCTAGTTTCTTGATTTTACAGACACATGTGAAATAATATAAATGTTATTGTAACAGACAGTAACATTTATATTATTTTAAGTACAAAGTCAAAGTCAAAGTGAACTTTATACAGGGAAACGAAATGGCAAGAGCTCTAGATCTGCAGTATATAGTTTATGTGTATGTTTTTAGTTTCTGCAAAGAGCCCTGAGATTTCTTGTTAAATAATGTAGTATATATGTATATATGTCTACATTTATAATGTTTGTATTAGTTATTATTTATATATTTTATTGTGTAGTGTAGCTTTTTTATCTGCTCTTGCCTGTGTACTTTCTCCTTTCTGCTATAGCAATGCAAATTTCCCACTTGTGGGCCTAATAAAGGTTTCTCTTCTCTTCTCTTCTCTTCTCTTCTCTTCTCTTCTCTTCTCTTCTCTTCTCTTCTCACACAAATGTGCCAAGATAATAAGAAAGGCTATTTTTACAAGTTTGCTGTGTATCTTTTTACACCAAATATATCATTCTCAGTTATACAGAGGGGTTACATGCGGGGAGCTAGTATGTTTTGCTTTTTGTATATTGCTGGCTATGCTTAATAAGCTCTATTTACCCAAATGACTTATGGAAAACACCTGCATCGGCTCATTTGCAACATCCTCACATAAAGCGATTAGTAACCCATGAATTCAAAATGCACCTGTACTTCATCTTCAAACAGGAAATCTCAACTACATGGACAGAAGTGTGCAGCTGAATTAACTTTATAAAATAAACGTTATTAAGTTGTCTGTTAGTTTCTGCTCCTTTTATAATTTGGTTCAAATAAATCCCATAAAAGTCAAAGAGAAACAAAACGATTGCATGTTTAAAGTGATCTGTGGTGTTTTCGTCCTATTTTCACTTTTTTATTGTCTTGAGAATAGTATGATTAAACTTCATACCTTTTGTAAAGTTAACTAGGGGTTAAAGACTTATTTATTAGTGCTTTATTTTAATCATTTGAACTGTTGTAATTCTATCAGCAATTTCAGTATGTTCAATACGATCCGTTTAAATGTGATTCAAGACACGTCAACACAAGCGAAGACACCTGCAAAAATGTAAAAGCCAGTATTTAAAATAGGTACTTTTTACACAGTATGAACTGTTTTTTTCCACGCGCATTATCAAGACGAATTTTAAACGTTTTCTGAATACCTTACTTTTATCTGTTGTAATATAATCTGTTACTGAATGCATTCAGGCCAGTGTATTCAATCTTTAGCCTTCACTACATTTTCAAAGGATTCAGCCCAACTCTGGATGTTGTGATATCGGAGAGACGCAGTTTGCATATTGACTGCACGGCACTGATGCCCATTTATTTGCCAGTCAGAGTCCTGTGTTATGAGCCTAATGCTAATCTCTCTCAGCTCAGCTCTATATAGCATCCAGCTACAACATGGATCAGCATGCAAGGAAGTTCATTCATCCTTTGAAACTGTGCTGTTGAGTGACATGTCGGGCGAAAAATGATTGATTCTTTCTTCTGCGCAACAAAAGAAGGCCACCTGTAACATGTGGAGGGACGTTCAATTCAATCCCCCCCTGAACGGGGCAGTTAACAGATAGTAAACAGTAAAAGGAGGATTTGAATGGCTTTTGTCTGAGCCAGGGTGAGTCAAACCCAGCAGGCGATCGTATGGGACGAGAAATAAAAGCTGAATTTTACTAGCAGTCCAGGCCATGCGTGATCCGGTTAGGCAGACCGTGGCCTCCGTGCCGGCAGAGCCCGCGGGCCATTTGCATGGAAGGACCAGTTGAATGAAGAGACCAGATTCTCACTACCAGGCATGCAAAACCAGCAGGCCAGCAGTTAACACACACACGCACACACAGGTGTGTCTGCTGCCGTGGCCTCCCTCCAGAGGTATGGAAATGAGCACTGAGATTTGCGCTCTCTAACCGCTGTATAGGTTGAAGGACACAGACGCACACACACACACGCACATAAACAAGCAGGAGGAGAACTTGCATATTGGGAGTGTACCATGACATTTAAGCAGGGTTGGTACTGAGGCAGAGTGATCCCTCAGTTAGTCTGTTGAATTAGAGTACTTCAGTAGCTAGGTTGGCTTCAACAAAGATTTAAGGAGACGCAAGCAAAGTGGACCAAGGATGCCCCGTTCATTCCTGGTGAGAAGGAAGGACTCTGGCAGGATGTGGACAGACCCCCAGAACGCACTCTGGATCAATCCCACCACCACAGGTATAATTCAGATTACTAAT
>JBBPDH010000034.1:5239627-5245067 GCA_037974565.1 Clupeocharax schoutedeni | reverse complement strand
ATAGTTGATCCTCTTGTGCCTTTGCTTTACTTTGATCTGTTCAGTTAATCACACACAAACACACACACACACACACACAAACACACACACACAGAAACGCAAAGTCTTGTGATGCCCCAGGCCTGATGTTGGAGACACATGGTGATTTTGGCACACACTCACACGGGCATGACCACAGGACCTCAGAATACCGCTTTCTTTCACGACCTTGTGTTCACGTTCACCTCCCAGCTACATCCTGCCTGAGCCCTCTGGAGCAGCACACACATTTACCAAGCAAATGAACACCTTTGTTTTACTTTGATCTGGTCAGGTAATCACACACACGCACACACACACACACACACACACACACACACACACACAAACAAACACACACACACAGATACACACACACACACACAAACACACACGCACACACACACACACATGCACAGTCATAATAATTTGACACACACACACACACACACACACACACATTCATAATAATTTGACACACACACACACACATACAAACACATATAAAAAAAACTATTTATATGCTAAATAAATGAATAATGTGTCATCAAACATCCCAAGCTGTTTTCAACCCCTTTTATTCTTTAATAATTTCTAAATTGTACAGACCCACATGGCGACTGACCAATAGTATTGATTTAGGAAAAAAAAACAACAAACAGCGCACAAACGCCCGACAGCAACGATATACAAAGGTACTCTACAACAACATGCTATTAAATTCTTAAACAATAGATGCAATATATCTAATTATTATAATTTATCTGCTGATTTTGGAATATTGATTTCATTAAAACTTTGTCCTCGATGTTATTCAGTTTTGCCAGCAATACCCAAACAGACCCACTAAGTCTACGAGGCACACCTAATTCTTTCTTTTTCTTTTTTGTTTTACAGCTTCTTAGCTTTCTACTGTATATTTGAAGCAAAGAAGCTAAGAAAATGCAGTTGGGATGTTCATTGGATGCTCGTTGGCAGTTTTCTTCATGAGGTTCTACTGTTTAATGAAAAAATGTTTGATGAAAAAATTGCTTATGTTACTTAAGTTCCAAAATGCCCAACTTTTTGCTCTCATCATCTGCTTCAGTCTACTGCTGTTCCCACAATCCTCTGAACAAGAGCCCAGAACATCAGCACTTAACTGGTGAACACACACACACACACACACACTGCTGAGGAGACTGTTCAGTCCAGAGATCCTTCAAAAGAGCTCAGTTACACTGGGATAAATAACTGATCGTCAGCCTATTCAGCCTTTAGCAGAAACTGCAGCATTATGAAGCCATTTGTTACTCCAGAGTCCGTCTATTGAGTGTATTAATTACACACTGATTTTAAATGAGTTATTGAACAAGTAATGATAATTCTCTGAAAGGTTGAATGCTCTTTTTAATGGGGACTTTTTTAAATAAAAGTATTCATCTAAAAAGTAACTGATTCTCAACACTGTATTCATTCCTGTAATATGGACTGAATACAGACTCTTCCTTTTCTGTATTCTAAAAAAAGGGTTCATAATATTCATATTCCACTTAATCTCAACCCTATTACAGTCATTATTGTACTCCATTGAAGGTATAAGTTGCATTGAGTCTATACATCCTGTCTTGACACTTTTTCATTTTATTTTTCTATCCACTTTTTTACTATAGAAAGTGAATGTGATGAACTTTTAAAACTCAATTAAAATGAACATTTACCTTGTTTATAAAAAAACGACATGTCCCGTACCCTTTTTCTGACACTGTATAAAATATATATTAGTCCCATAAGTGGGGAATTTGCATTGCTACTGCAGAAAGTGGACAGTGCAAGTTACAAAGTTAAGAGCAGCATTAGAATCATTACATACATACATACTTCCGTCTAGATGCTGTACAGCTCATTCTCTCTCTTTTTTTGGAATCATCATCATCACAGTTTTTCCTGACAAATTATTTGAAATCTGTGAAGAGGTTTTATAACTTTGAGCTTCCAAACCTTGATTCTGAGCTTCTGAATAGTCACACACACGCGCGCGTGCACACACACACACACACACATGCACACACACGGACACACACAAGGAACAGCAGGTGAGAGGGAATGGTACTGACCCCACTGCAGGAAGCGTTTAATGTATTTCTCTCTGGCCGGGCTGCACGAATGGAATTCCTGGTATACGCCCACAAGCAGGTCCAGCAGCGTCTGTAGGCCCACCGGACCTGAGGCCCCAGACTCGCCTTCTCCGGGCTCCTTCAGCACCTTCTCTCGTGGCATGGGGGCCTCTCGGGGTCCAGGGCCCAACGACATGACAGCACAGCACAGCTAAAGAGCTGCGTTCAGGCGCCACTCTGTTCCATAGTCCCTGAAGAACACTGTCTGTTCACACTGACCATAAATCAGCAGACTAACCCTAGCCTCAACACACCACACACACTTTAACGCACTTACACAGGCCTGAGTGCACCCTGTCCTTTGCTTAAGGCTTTAATGCCCCTCACAAATCAGTCTGTCTCTCTCTCTCTCTCTCTGTCTTTCTGTTTTTCTCTCTCTCTTTCTCTCTCCCTCCCTCTCTCTCTGTCCCTCTCTCTCCCTATCCGTCTTCTACTTCCCTTTTTCTCTCTTTTCCTCTATCTCTTTCTTTTTCTCTCTCTTTTCTCTCTCTCTCTGCTATTGCCTTATTCTTCTTGCCCGTGTCTGTGCATTTGACAAGCAAGCAGTGATTCCAGCACTGGCTCAAGCCCTTTTTTGGTGTGTGTCTCCCTCTCTCTCTCTCTGTCACTCTCTTTCTCTCTCTCCCCACGTGTCTGTAGTGTTCTTTATTCTCTCTCCACTTCTCTCTCTCTCTCATATGCTGCTATTGTAATACTTTAACATGCTCTCACTCTCTATTTATGTTCAGTTCCTGATCTTTTCCTGAAGTTCCTCATTTCTGAACGTCCGCCCGACTCACACTTCCCTGGCTGCAGTCTGACCTGTGCCCTTACCGAGTGGACCTCAGAGCCCAAAGCCTGCTTTCTAATCTGGACACACTCCTCCACTTCATCCCTCCTTCAGCATAGTCCTCAGCCCCTGTCCGCGTGTTTCACCACTAGGTCCTCTGCGGTGGGTCTGTCCTGAACAGCTGCTCCCCTTGAATCCCATCGAGGGTGAAACCTCCCCTGTTTCTCTCTCACTCTCTCACTCCTCCCTACTTGTTGCCCTCCCTCTGTTGTACTTTTACAGCATGTTGCCTCCTATCCTCTTCTCTTCCCTTCCTCTGTTTATTAATTCCCTCAACTATTTTTCTGGGCTGTCTGTTTGTGCGTCTTCTCTCTTTTTCACCCCATTCGAAATCAGAGAGCTCCATGGTGAGACTGCTCTGCGAATTAGGATTTATAGTTCATTCTGAACCTCCTAGTAATACAGAAAAATAAGTTTATTAAAATATCTTTCAAGAAAACAGCACCATAGTCCATGTCATCCCAGGCAGCTGATTTACCTTATCTGGGATAATATTGTACACTAAAGTGGCTGAAATCGTGTTTTGTACACTGCAGTGCACATTTTATTGCTTTCCCTGATTTGACACACCTACTTCAACTCAATAATGCATTGGGAGCATAGGCCACACTAAAATGTGCAGGGTAGTGGACCTCCAGCAATATATTACACTGCTGCAGACAACATTTGGCACCGGACATAGTGACTTTAGGCTTCTATGTGGGGCTTCTATTCTATTGCTCTTTAATGGGGATGAACTGAACATGCATTTCTGCACCGAGTGCATCTTGGAGTAAACAAATTCACTAATTAGAAGGATTCTCTGACATGGACAGGAATTAAGCCTGGTTATGAGCTAGTTTTCGATTAAAAAATCTCCTAATCGCGTGTAGTTCAAGACAAGACTTAATCCTTATCTGAAAACTGGCTCATAGTGTATAAGGAAATAAGCACAATCAACAAAAAATGTTCCCAACACAACCCAACACGAGTTACTTGATCATAATGATGCATGTGTCTTTCTTATCCAAGTCCCTATTCTGACATTCTAAAGGAATCTTAAACTGAATCTAATGACAAAAAAAGCGTGCTTGTGTGGTTAAACATGGTAAAATATAAATGTTTATGTTTCATATGTTGGATCAAAGTCTCTTTTTTACTCATTTGACCTCATGGTTAGATTTCTCTCAGTTTAAGATCAGGTTTCTAAGCGTGTTTTTTACTCATTTACCCCGAGTGTGTCATTATTTCTAGAGGACACTGCATGTAAAAATAAGTCTTATAGAAAAAAAGCTGTGCGAGTCTTTTAAAATACTTGAACAGTTAGGGATGTTCGGAAAATCGCTGTCGTTTCCATTGAATGTGTAAGGAGCAGCAGACCTGGCCTACCTGCTCCGCTGAGTGGAAAAGACCCTGCATTTGCTGCATGTCTGATGGTGTCCTCTAGTGGTAACACTCAGATAAGCCAGAGAATAGATTTTGCCCTTTGCCAACACTTTATGCTCAAATATACCCAGATACATCTTCTAAATAATTAACTTAAACTGCTTTAAGACACACGCATTCGCAATCCAGATACACACACGACTTGTACGACTTATATAACCCCCTTATGCCACCGGTGTTCAGTCTGTCAGACATTCAGACCTTTCAGCATAAAGTGTAAGTGCAAAGTGGCCATTTCTTCACATGTTAATACAGTGTGTGAACAGAGTGACACTCTTTTCTGTATTTAACCCATTCACTGAATAAAGTAGCCAGCGCCTGGGGAGCAGCGTGTGGAGATGGTAGTCCTGGAATTTGAACCAATAACTTTATTATACCAGCAACTCACTAACCACCAGAACACCAGCGGCTAAAAACTGTGGAACTGTTAAACTGTGGAACACCTTGATCTTTTGGAGCTGCTCTAAAAACTCCTGCTTTTCAGGGATTATTATTGATGCTGTCCTGATTATATCCCCATTCTAAACTGTAATAATGTGATATGGCTGCTTATGTAAAGTGATTCTGGGTTATGTGGATGGTACTCAGTAAATGAAATTTCTTATTATTAGCATAATTTTTATTATTGCACTCTGAAGCGGCCTTGTATGAGCCTAAGGTCATCAGGCCTTATATCAAGGGTCATCCAGGAGGGTAGTGTTAGTGTCAGTGCAGTATTGGGCTGTTGAGGAGTGGAACTGTGTTCTCTGAAGTGAGAAAGCTTCATACAAAACCCTTAGAATCAGCTGGAGTGGCACTTGTTATCCAGATCATCCCATTTCAGTTCCTGATCTCTCTAATATTGCCACTTTCTCAGTTTAGCCGAACTCTTTTGTGACTGGTTGCTCATCATTGCTCATGCTGCATGAGGAGCTGCTGTCTTTAAAAGGAGGAAAGGTTGACTTGTTGGCAAAACTTCCACAGATAAAGGAATCCTATTGGCACAGGACAGAGGGGCTGTAAGGACATGGAT
>JBBPDH010000034.1:5222127-5237127 GCA_037974565.1 Clupeocharax schoutedeni | reverse complement strand
AAGATTAATTCAGTAATGAATGTGATACAGGCCTGAAATTTGACAACAACGCGCTGCTCTTTATCACAGCAGCACACATTTTTGGCATCATATCCAGCAATTCTTTTGGAAACTTGTGTCCAAACCCTCCCAAACAGTCTCATTTGCTTTCAAGCTTGTCAGTCCAGCTCATCTCAAGAAACTCAATGGAAGAAAGAATTCTCAAAACTTTTTGTTTTTCTTTGAACTGGATATAATTTGGGCACTTTTTTTGAGGCGTCCCATTATTTTTGTCTGTATAATATGTCATCATTACTTTTGTCCAAATTATATAGACAAAAGAATTGGGAAACCTGACCCCTGAAATACCAGCGAAGACCTAAAGACAAAAGTATTGGGACATCTAAACATTACACCAACAGACACTTTAATATCACTGCATTCAGATACATAGACTTTTATATGGAGTTGGTCCCACTCTACAACTGCTATAATGGTTCCACCCCCCATGTTCTGGGTAACTTGTTTTTCTATAACAAACTAGATAAAACGTGAATTTTTATATTTTTATATTTGATATTTTTACATTAATGTTTAAATTGAGATAAAAACCTGAATGCTTAAACTGCAGCTGTATAGTTATGTTAAAGGCAACACTGCTGTTAAAAACGTCTTTATTTTGTTCAAAATGTTTATTTTATTTAAGCAATGCCCGGCATTAATTTTTAATAGTTTCTCGTAATAAAAATGTTAAAAATCAGCATGTCTTTTTTTTTATTTATATGTGTCCCCAAACATCTGGCCTGTAGAGTGTGTATATGTGTTTGTGTGTGTGTGTGTGTGTGTGTGTGTATATATATACATATATTCTTCCTCTTTTCCCTCCCAGATCTTTCCAGTCTCAGAGGATGAGTGTGAGGTGTTGCAGGGTCCATCAGTGCAGAGGGGCCGTCTGCCTTCTATAGTGGTGGACCCCACACAGGTGAGCGAGGAGGAGATCGGGGGGCTGCTGTGGCCTCTACAGAGACAGGCATCCTCAGAAGAAGATGAGGATTCCATACAAGAACAGAGTGAGCCCTTGAACAACAAGTCTGACCAAGAGGAGCAGGGGAACACAGAGGGCAGCGGAGAGGAGCGGTCAGTGCAACATCTATAGCACAACATGCTGTCAGTAGTCAATGCGTTTCAGAACCGCAGAATATTCTAAAACTCCATAAGCCGGGCAGATACTGCACATTTTCATTTTACACCCGATATTAATTACTGAGTGGGGGAAAATGCTTGGAGAAATGTATCAGTGCACCATGAATTATTCATCTTAATGTGGCAGTTATAATTTAATTTATGATAATACAAGAATTGATTACAATTTTAAAAATTCAGTCGATTTTGTGATTGCATGGTTTAAAAGATTCTAATTTGAATCAATATGGAAAATTCCAAAATGTGAAATTGGAGATATTGAGATGCATTTAGTTTTAATTTAAGTGTACTGCATCTCTTATACTGGCATTTTATTATTTTCTTGATGAATTTAATGTTAATAATAATAATAAAACGTGACTTGCGCTAAATTATATGCTTATGGCATATAAACACATAAACAGAGTTGACATAGAAAATGCTAATTTCATTTAGTTTTTTCTACAGATGTGCTTATACTCACCTAGAAAATCAATCAATGCAAATGTACTTTGACTTTTGCATTAAACTGTATGTGTAAATAGTTTTTACATTAAAGTATTTTTAAGGTGAAATATTCAGTGTAACAGTGGTAAACTGTGTATTAAGGGGAGTAAAGTGTAAAGTGTGACTGCACAGAAACTAGTGATTTATTGAATACAGCTTTGCAGAAACACTGCATTGGAATTTTGTAATCCTGTGTTACATATAAATGAGTTAAAATGTGGGATAAAGTAAGAAAAAATGTGCTTTAAAGGCTGCTTTCTGAGAATATTCGTTCAATATAAGACCATTAAAAGCAATGTCCTTTAAAGGTAATCCTTCCCATTTAATGGCCTGAAATTCCAGGATGAATCAGCAGTGAATGTGGGCTGCTTGGTTTCTAAAGTTATCAGGATGTTGCTCTAATTCAGACTTTCTCTGTTTCAGAGGGGCTCATATGAAACCCACATCAGCCACAGTGCAGGTGGACCACTCACGCCTCACTCCACCTCAAACCCCAACACCTCCAGAAGTAGCACCGCCCTGCTTTAGAGGCTGAATGACCAACAGCAAGTTGTTCCGGACAAAAAAGCTGCCTTAGGAGCTCTGCACAGCAATTCACTTCTGTAGGCCAACTATGAACGAATGGAATTAACAGGAATGTTTTGTATTTTAAAATGAACAAGAAAAAATATTCTCCTTTATAAAGTGTAAGTATGAGTTTAGAGTGTGAGAATGAAGGAGAGACCCCTGCCTATTACAGACAAGGACCTGCAGACCGGTCACTGAAATGTTAGACCAATATATAGCAGCTTAATTGCTCATTTACAGTGTATCTTTCCATATATTTTGAAATATTGTGTGTACATTAAATTTGGTGTTTTTCTAACAAATCTGTGTTATTTTTATGAAATGCAATGTGATGGTGCAGTTTATACATTTCTGAGCAATACATGCCAAAAGTTCACCTACTGATGTACCATTAAATATTAACAGTGGCCATTCTTTGCTTCTGCGCTCCAATTCATAATCTGAAACTCCAGTCCTCTCTTTGCTTTGTTTACACACACATTAAAGGGTAGAGGGAAGAATAAATAGGGCGAACATAATTTCAAGAGTATTTTTTAATCTCAATTCTAGGTTAATGTTTAAACATCATCAGTATTTTTCACAATTTTTATGCATAAAAAATCTGATGCCATTTTCAATGCACTTAGGATTAACTCTCCCAACTCAAAAAGACACTGCCAAAAAACTCAAAGCTGAAGCTCTGCTGAAGGCTGTAGGAGTGTTGGATGCGGAGTTGGAAGCTCTACCCCACCTCAGCTAGGTTTTAGTGAATGAAACAGTGACCAGAAGAACTAAAAACATCTTTTATTAATTTTGTGGGTGGCGTTGTTCCCTCACACCTCCAGGTTTTGGGGTTTGAATCTGAGTCCTGGTCTTATGTATATGTGGAGTTCTCCTGGTGGTGGTGTGGGTTTCCTCCAGGATCTCTGGTTTCTCCCACAGTCCAAAGACATGCATGTCAGGTGAACTGGGGATTCTACATGGGCCGTGTGTGAGAGTGGTGTGTGTGTGTGCGCTGTGTTGGGCTGGCACCATGCCCGAGGTGAGTCCCTGCCTCACACCCACTGGCCCTGGAATTAGCTCTGTGACCCTAGTAAGGATTTACTGGTTACAGAAAATAGAATAAATGAGTGATTTTTCAAATGACTTACTATCCAAGCCCCATATGCCACAGTAACATTACATTTTCCCCACAATGCAAATATAACCCATAACACATTTATTATCTCCCAGCTTATCCCTAGACAGAATGCAGACATATTTTCCAAGAAGGTATAGATGATTTCCACTCCTTTACATTTGGTTACAAAACAAGCAAACTAGATCAAGGTTCCATTTTTATTGGATGGACAAAACCTAGTGGTTCATAATATAGTAGTATATGTTTATAGTCAGTAATCCAGTAATGTATTTCAGTAATCATGATTGCTATTTATTCTATTTATTGATTGAAACCTTGAGATGATAATAACTTTAACCTAAAATATTCTACCATTACAGCCACGTAACCCTAAATATATACACACACACACATATAAACATAGTATGAAAATAAGATTTTTTTTCCCAATGAATGTATGTATAAAATATACTAATATTATTCTAATACTCTCTATATGTGCATATGTATAAGAAAATATGTTTTCAGTGAATGTAAGTATTTTTATATATTAATATGTGTATGTTTGTGTGTATGTATTATTACTATAGGCTAAGTCTGTATTCTGTCTAAAACATTCTCCCACCACATCTAAAGTAAAACCGATCAACAGAAGCATTCTAATTCCTCCCCCTTTATCTTAAGGTGAATAGTTCTGCCCTAGAAAAGAAAATCCAGCGTTTCCAATTACTAATGCAGCCACATGGGGGCGCAAGAAAATCAGTTCAACTGTTTTAACCAAAGACCTCTTTCATCACCTCACGTTTTCTGGACCATGGGGCCTGAAACACAAGGTCCACATTACAAACGGAGAATACAGGGACAGATCTGGATGAATCTACAAAATGAGTTCAACACAGTAGCAGCAGCCATACTGAACCCTGAATGTTTTCATACTTAATAGTTTCCCTTACAGAATTAAAAAAAAAACCCACATGAACATAAAAGTCCATATTTTTGGACACTTCACATTATTTTGTGCGAAAAAAAGGTGTGGAAGAATCACGTGATTACTTTTAAAACGAGAGAAAGCTGTGCGATCATGTCACGTGAGCACACTTTATTCCCTTTTATAAAACACGTGGTTTTGGAACTCTTCGCATGTGACTTCTCTGACAGGGATGGAGTGTCAGCACATATTTGGTTTGAGGCAAGTGTGTGATGACTTAGGAAGCATGATAATGAATGGATTACCATTACTTATAAGCTAATGCAAAGGAGGAGAACTGTGTTAATTTGATGTTCTAGAGAACTGCACACTATTTCCCAGTTGGTATTTGTCTGTCAATCAAAGTCTGACAACCCCCTCTCACCACACACACCACATTACTCTGGATTAGTATGATGGGGGAAGGGGGCTGAGGAGTGGGACTGAGATTTGGACCTAGACTGGTGGGACATAGAGCAGCTGTCTGAAAAGTGACTTATACCAGAGACCTCTCTTCATCTCTCTCTCTCTGTCTCTCTTTCTGCCGACTCTCTTGCTTTCCCTGCTCCGTCTGGCCCAGCTCCCAGACTGCGGTATGTATACAGACCCAACCAGCTTCAAACACCCATAACTTAAGTCCAGGTCTGTAAACGGCCATGAAGGAAGTTGAAGAAAGTGAACATTTAGGCTTATAACTGAGCTTCTACAGAATGGGAAGTAGATAGAAAAAGAAAAAAAACTATGGGGGACACAGAGAGTTCGCCTCTTATGATCCAGACAAAATCTAAGTGTAGATTCATGCAACAAGACGACAGGAAAAAGACAGGAAAAGAAATATGTCAGCATTCCTTGAACAAAGAGCTGACAATATAGCTATATTTTCCTTTCAGTCCCTCACGCATCCTTCTTCCATTTATTTCTGATCACGGCCCACCCTCCCCAGCCCCCTTTCCTCCTTCTAATATAAGCCAGATGTGGAACAGGGATTGTCTTGCTTATCCCCCCCCTCTTTAATTTCTTGTTTCTGTCTTCGTTTCACTCCCTCTCTGCCCCACCCCCTTTTACAGGAAATTCTCCAGGTTCTTGGCCTTGAAGGGAGCCTCTTTAACCACGTCCAGATGGGGGGAGAGAGAGCGAGAGAGAGAGAATAAAAGGCAGAGAGAGAAGTTTAGAAAGAGAGAAGCGGGCACAAAGCTTCTTTCTTCACAGAGTTTATTGAGGTTGGAGTTAAAGGCAGGGTTGGCCCAGAGCTCTTGTCTGCAGCAGTACTGTCCGTCTGTAGTGACCGAGGTCCACTCACTCTCTCCCTTCGCCTGTAATGTGGTCACTGCATCACACCCCTGCAGAAAGTCTGACAAAAGCCACTACTTCATCCTCAGTGTGGCAAAAGATCGCTCTTTCATCTCAGCATAGCACAGAGCAAGCATGCCTGCCAATTTCTGTGAAAAATTTAGTTCCTGTGCAGAGCAGGAATTCAACAATACTGACAGATCCTATCAGGATAGAATTTGTTACAGGCCATAAATGGACATCACTTCTTTTGCCCCTTTTTCTTTGAGAGCGACTCACTATTTCCCTTTAGATTCTGCACTTGGTTAAGCCTTGCTTTGAGACGGTAGTAGCACTACTTATGCCATCATTGACCCCTAACCACTTACAAAATAAACTACAATCCTCTAATTATTTTATTCTCTCACCTAATTGCACCATTGACTGAACTTATGGCCTCTCAGTTTATTACTCTACAACTTCATCATCTGTGTTTCTTTTTCAAGAATGAATTCATTTTATGAATTAATGCAGTCATACTACAGAACACCTACTGAAACCTAAAACCTTCTGCATCAAATACCATGCTAGGTGGATGAGAGCAGTCTTTTAATGACTGTAGTGTAACTGTTTGAAACCAACTGATGCTTCAGACAGGACTCTGAAGTCATCCATGCTAGGACTGATCAGGTGCTACTTCACTTCACCCCGATTGCGACTGGATTAAGGAGTTATTCTGCTTTTCCGGACCTGATGTTATTCTTCCTCCCAACGTGGCTGAATCCGCAAAGTGATTAGAGATGTTGCTATGGCACTTTCAAAAACAGACCGCTCAGTGTGCAGCTCATTTAAGAAACTTCACTCTGCAAGAGAACTAATTAAGTGTCTGTGATGGAGAAAAGGTCTCAACATTTAGAGAAAGGGAGAGATTGATTATGGTGCAGCTGGGGTTAATTATCTCTACTTAGGGCTAAGTAAGTGTTTATGTGGAGGTGTGTTCTTCTGAAAGCTGGACCTCCACTGGTGGCACAAAACACCAGGACCTTTCTGGGAACAGCCATGTCCTTCTCTCCCTACCTTCACTCTACTACCATTCCTGCAAACCAGCCCAAACTCTATCTACTCAGGCCCATCCGGCACTCCACGTCCCAGACACAGGGGTCGA
The DNA here is from genome assembly GCA_037974565.1 of Clupeocharax schoutedeni. Taxonomy (NCBI): domain Eukaryota; kingdom Metazoa; phylum Chordata; class Actinopteri; order Characiformes; family Alestidae; genus Clupeocharax; species Clupeocharax schoutedeni. Next base: position 5,230,392 of record JBBPDH010000034.1, on the reverse strand, counting down.
ACTGACCCTTCCACTTCTGACAGTGTCACGTTAAAAACATTCATGTATGACTAAAGCTCACTACTGAGGAAGCCAAATCAGACACATTTTGATCTGATGATGAATTTAAAATAAATAATGAGCCTTTTTTGTCACGCATAGCACACCACAGCACCACAGCATAGCACGACACACAGTGTCCTCTGCATTTATCCCATTCACCAAGTGAAGCAGCATCCAGCTGGCGACACATTGCCCAGGAGCAGTGTGTGGGGACGGTACCTCAACGGTGCCACTAAAAGGCCCTTTTAATTATGCATCCATAACTCAGGAGTAAATTTTGGGAAGAGAACATACTCTGTCAATACTTAAGATAATACTTCAGAGTGGGTATTTTGAAATGTATTTGATTTGTTTCAACATTAGCGGTCAGATTCAGAAGCCAAATAGTTAAAGCAACTGATAAGAAGATGAACAAATCTGTATTCATTAGGCTCTACAGGAGTAGTACATCAGTGCATTTCTTTATTGTTATGGGTAGATTGCTAATGATGATATAAGGTATTAGCAAAGCACATTGTGAGTATTGGCAGAGATCACCAAATGACTAAAACAAAAAAGTCAGTCTTGTCAATGCTGTGCTACACAATGCTTACATGACACATGGTTCTAGTTTTAGGCTGGAATGCCCCTTTATAGACAGAGATCAATATATTAATAAGTACTTCATATCACATCAGTGCTGCAGGCTCCATATGATGACACAAATAGTATAGGAAAGTCATTGGCACCCATGAAAGTCATGCTCCCCAGTTCCTAAATGTGAGCGTAACCCCTGTACCTGCACCCTAAAGCTCCTCCAGCCTTGCTCCTCAGAGCTGTGGGTGGCCCTGGTCCTGTGTGAGGCTGCAGCAGTCAACTTCCTCACACTCGCCCTGATGGAACACCCACAACGCTCTGCTGCTCCACTTCTCACGAAAACACAGATCACCACCCTGTTCAAGTTCAGCCAAAAACAATACACTGAATGCTGCAGGGATAACCGCCAGTTAAATCTCACACTGTAATATCGGACGGGCACTACTCTGTCTGAGTAGTAATGTGATAAACATGACCTTCCAGTCTCAACACTTACCGTCTTTCTTTTGTCAGCATCTGTCTGAGCAGGGCAGTCTTTTGGACCGTCTCTATGGATCACTGACCCTTCCCTGTCTCTCCCTCGGTGCGGAGCAGCTTACTCTACTTTTCTGTGGGTGGCTGTGACTGAATTGAAGCAGTAATTATGTTCTATAACTGGAAAATGGGAGCTGCACGCAGGAGAACACCTTTATACGCAATTCCATTGTCCGTATCTCACAACCACAATCATCGTAATGACATGGTCCCAGATTTTTATTTACAGAGTACAATCATAAATACAAGCACCTTCAACCGCATACACAGGTATGTACAGGGGTGGCTTTAGGCTCAGATTCTCTGCAAATCTGAGGCAAACAGATGTTAGATCCATCTGCTCCAATTAAAGATGAGGAAGTCCAAGCCAAGATTCTCCTACAATTGGTTCCTTCAAATAAATGCGAGCTTAAAGGATCAACTCAGATCCTCTACCGCAGTGGTTTACACTCCTGGTCCTGGAGTATCTGCACCATTTGGTATTTTCCCTGTGCTAATATGCCTGTTACAACTAATCAGCTAATTAACAAGCCCTATTTTGAGTTGAAGTGGAGGCATTAGAGAAACACCGAAAGGGTGTTCCCACCATAGGAACCTTGAACTTTTAGGTGTTCTTTCACCATAAAAAACAGGTCTGTGGAATAGATACCATTCAGTGGAACAGGCATTACTGGGGTAGAGAATGCTGTGGAGAGCCACTCATTAATTTAATTCACAAAACTCCCAAAAATACAGGACAGAAGTGCTCCATTATCAGAGCTGGAAGCCACTTAAATACCCTATAGCTCAGACGGTGGTCATGACTTTGAGAGATCCGGTCCGAAAGCGCAGGATCTTCTTTTTCAGGGCATGGGAGGCTTTGATCTTGACTAAGGCTTTGGTTTGCTGCGGTGCTCCAGCAGGAGCAGGAAGGGAGGGTGGTGTCAGCTGAGGGGCAAGCTGCTGAGGCCACACCAGTCCTCCACTCTCATCAGAGTCACTAGACATAGAGCTGGAGCCCGGAGACTCGCCTTCGCTCAGACTGGACTCCCACTCCACAGGACCTGCGTGCTTATAGCTTCCCTCAGGCCGGAATGACTGGTAGTCTTGAGACTGAAGGTGTGGGTGATGCTGAAAGTGGTGTGCATGATGATGTTGTGGAGCTTGACTATAGGGGTATGGAGGTGGACCTGGACGGGGTCTCCGGGGACGCCGGATGGCTTGCTCAGGTGGAGGAGGAGGAGGAGGAGGAGGAGGCTCGGCCTCGTCCTGGCTGAGCTCCAGTGTGGAGCGCCAGCGCCGATTTCCCAGGCTGCCCGGAGCACGCCGGCTTTTGGGTTGGCCAGTCCGTCCGTTGTCTCGCTCCACAGTGCTGTACTTCCGCTCAGGAACTCCTTTCTGGCCCAGCAAACTGTTCTCTGATTGTGAACGGCAGGCCCTTCGCCCAGGCTTCTTGGTAGCTGCCTTTTCCTCTGTGAAACGGCACTTTTTGGGAGTAGCCCGTGGCTTGGGCTGCACTCTCTCTGTTCTCTCAGGTGACTGAGTGGGACGGCTGGCTTTGGGAGTAGAGTGGGCACGGTGCATTTTGGCTCGAGCTGGAGCCCGGCATGGCTGGGCTGGGATATACTGGGCATTCACCATCTGCTCATCTGAGGAGGGCGAGTGTGGGACCTGGTAGTTTTGGGGTGAGTCTGCCTCACTGCTGCTGGGCTCCAGAGCCCCACAAGGGAAGTCCAGCGAAGTGGAGTGGAATCCAGCTAGCGCAGGAGGCCTGGGATAGTGCACGGAGAGAACTTCCTCGTGGGACAGTTGCTCCTCTCCTAGGCCATATGAGGCCCATGCTGGCGGCCTCTCAGGACTAGGTGATGCCTTGTGGCGCTCAGGAGCGAAGGGAGACTCCTTACAGCAAAGGCTGCTCTGTCTTACCACTCCTCTAGCCTCAGGGCTCAGGCTGGTGCGGGGTTTGCAGTGCCTGGCAGTCAGCAGACGACGCTGTATGAGACCCAGAATGTAAGTTTCCACGCGCTGAACTTGCTGGAAGTCTTCCTCTCCTGGAGCTTCACTTACTGGCCAGAACCACTGCTCTCCCTCTCCTCCTTTCTCCGCTATGCCCACCTTAGGTGGCTGCGGGGCCGAGAGCGAGCGAGGAAGCAGAGACCGTCCCCCACTAATCTGTAGTCCATCACGACTGGCCACAAATGCATCACCTACAAACAGAATTGAAATTGAAGTCATGCATGTTAATATAATGAAACAGACAAATGAAGTACATATGGGGCACATGGGCTAGCATTTATCATGAACTAAGACATCATGAAAACCGTCATTAACTTCAGGGTCTATAGAAATCGATGGTGTTGAATAGTCCCTACGGATGGTAAAATATATTGAGTTTGACTTGGAAAGAAATTTGACTGCATTTAATTATACCAACTATTTCCTTTGCATGGGGGGGCATTGGTGCATTCCTTCTATTAAGCTCTTACATTTATATGTGTTGCTTTCCACAAACCTTCTGGTAATTTGAAAGTCAAATTATACAAATCTGCAAATATGTGTGGGCAAAGACAGTCACACATGTCTGCAAACATACTATACAGTTAACATTCACACTGGAATCTGTGTCACCAGCCAGGATATACAGAAAAGGAAGAAATCTTGTTTCAAGAGAAATCTCTCTTCCAAGAAGAAGTCTTGTGCTGACTTTGTAGTAGAAAGAGAATGGATAGACTAGGAGATGATTAAGGTACTATCATGGAGCTTCTTGTGTAGTTTTGTGTAGTTCGCACTGTAGGATATACTTCACTGTTCAACCAGTTAGCGTTTAGGCTTCACACCCTTCAGATTAGCTTGACATGTGTGTAATTAAGACGCAAAGTTGCTGACCAATTCCTCAAAAATCTTCAAGACAGTTGAAAACGTGACAGTATTAGCATCAAAACACCCACAGTGCACAGTTACACATTTAAATAGCCCAGATGCAGCTTACTAAACAGCATGTGCTGGCCTTCTGTGTCAGTCAGAGCTTACACTGAGCATGTGCGTGAGGAAATGTCTGAAGGAGGATATGAAGGAAGTTCAAATAAACCAAAATGAAAGTTTAAAAATGATTAGTTCAATTCTGTTTACCATTGGCAAAACACATCACATTCCACTCAAACCTTGTCTATTCTGATGCCCTGAGCCCACAAAGAAGAGTGTACGTTGAACCTCAGTGTGGATTGATGTATCTGGGTGACAGTATGGCTTTGGTGAGTGGAGTGTGATGCTTTTGCTGCTGAGATTGAAATTTAGCTCAATGTTTGAACTTAAAAGTCAGTCTTGAAACGTGTTACTGCCTGTATATGCATATACAGTTATCCCCTAGAAGGCCAGATGTGCCTACTGGGGAAAACAGTAAAATGTGCTCTTGCATGTGTATCTAAATGTGCACACATTTGTGCGTACACAAATATCTGTGTGTGTGAATTAATTGCTACATTCTCATCCCACTGCTGACAAATTCTGGCAATCCACCATTCCAGGTTCCTGCTGTAGCCAATGCAAGAATAGACTAGAATATGAAAGCTTGTTTTGGAAAATGTTCGATGGAGAGCTTTCTGTTTTGAAGAGGTGTGGCTGCATAACGTAATGACACATACAGATGTGCATCAATGCATTCCTGGTGAAATTTCAAATGAGCTAATGACCCATTATTCACATACATGCGACAAAAATGGTGAAGTGGTCATGATTTTTCTGACAACTCCTGTTGGCGGTTTTGTTCATTTTTCTAGTTTACAGAAAGTCATATTGCATCCTAAACCACTTCAACAGGTCTGCACCACCTTAATTAAAGAACCGCAGAAGGCTGAGAGTGGCATAAGTGCTCTCCTTACTACTGTCAAAAAAAGCATTTTGTTTGTCTGCTCAAACCTAGTGCTGCGAAATTTTACAGGGACCCTCAGCCCCCCCGGAGACCTATTGAACAAGGGCGGATGTGAAGCTCTCCTCCGCAGAGAACCGGCATGAGCAGAGATCAGTAATAAGACATTGGTAAGACATTATAATAAGATAGTAATCTAAGCCCTATAAAAAATAGCACCAGGTTATTGCACTGGTTACTGTGTGAATGTGTGACAGAGGGAGACGTTAAAGCGTCTGATAGCAGTAAAGAAGAAGAAAAGTTCTTAAATACTGCAATGATATATAAATCCTTGCCAAACAATTCTGTTTTTTAAATGTTCAAGTACTTTTCTGCCAGGTTGGTACCAAGTTAACTTTGTATGCTGTTGGAATCTGTAAAGATTTAACACTAAAAACTGTTTTTCCTTAATATTTCTCATAGTATCATTTGATGTTGAGCACTGTTTGCCAAAAGTCTGGTATTGTGACAAACCTACCTAGTAAAGTACTTTATAGCAATCCAGTATATTCTACAGCTTTTGCTCAGGCTTGAATTCTAGCAGCAACCTTTGACGGTTATGCTAGAGGACACTGTTGGCTGTGTTCTCGCTGGGAGGGTATGTCTACAGCCAGTGAGGTATCTGCATGGGTACATGGAAGGTCTTTTTTCCCTACTGGAGGAGCCAAGTGGTGCTGTTTGCTATAATAGACTGATGACGCTGTAAAGGAATCCTACATTTCACTGGGAAATAATGGTGTAATGTATAAAAAGTAAACTGTGAAGTGAGTGTGAGTGTTAGGACTACACATTATAGTGTTTGTTAATAGTTATTACAATATTGACCTAATGAATCTTAATACTTGGTGTGATATGCAACACTAACACATGCAAATGATTAACAAATCCCTGACAATGTTCGATTATGTGCTGTGAGGATCCAGACCAATCACAAATGAACCGGGTGAACTTCCAGGCCAGTTTCATTCCTTCAAGGTGTTTATGTGACCCAACGAACATAAACCACTCTGGTCAAAATAGTGAAGGTTCAATTTCCGCTCAGTCTTTTCTTATGTGCTTTTCAAACGATATAAGACAAAACTGCAACATGCATCAATACGGTATTCTGTTCATATCTAGGAGCTTTCGTGCGTGATGACCTTTCTCGCTCACACTGTGGGCCTTTCTCAGTGTGCTGCATGTGTGTGCGCACAGTGAGCTCTCAGTGCACAACAAGTCTCATGACTGAACAGGAGATGTGTGTGTGTGTGTGTGCAGCCTGCAGGAGCTTCAACTGATGAAATTAAAGAAGGTTCTAATATAAACCCTTAACTGAAATGAGATTTTAAAAAAACGAACATGGGAAAATCTTTAACAAGCACAGAGTGAAAACAGTGGTGAGAAATGGAGGAGACAGAAAGCGAGAGAGAGAGAGAGAGATCTGTAGCAAGCAAAAGGAGTGAAAAAGAGAGATAGACAGAGAGACAGCGAGACAGAGATAGACAGACAGAGAGATTGCCTGACTATGCCACTCACCAGCAGACGTGGGTCTTTCATTGGCATTGGATAATCGGGTGGGGAAAGTGGCCCTAGATGAAAGTTCACATGAGTCTTGCGGAGACTGATTATCACTCTGTTCATAGAAACCTGCAAAACACACACACACACAGGAACATTGTGGAGAAAAACTACACTCCCTGGCCACATTATAAGAAACCCCTCTTCCTCCAGTTAATACAGAGGGCATCTGTATTAGAGACCATACAGTTAGTAGTCAATCTGCTCATGCACAGTTTGTGCCGTACTTTAGTTATTCATCAATGGTTAGTTTCTGCACACTGAGTTGCTTTTGGCTGGCTTTCTGGGCAGCAGACCACCCAGCAAAGACATGAACTAGGGATGCAGGCTCTGTAGGCTGATGCCAGAACTTCAATTTTTCATGTACATATCTGCCAGCATATGCTGATACAAAAACACTTGTAAAACTGCAGAAATTGGGAGTACAGCTATTATTATCCATCCATTATCTACCCCTTATTCCTGCATTCAGGGTCGGGGGGGGGGGCTGGAGCCTATCCCAGCTACATTGGGCGAAGGCGGGGTACACCCTGGACAGTCGCCAACACGTCGCAGTTCAGCTATTAGAATTAGAAAAAGATACCTAGTATAAAACTTTATTTTATTTATTTGTTTATTTGTATAAGGACCACACACATTCTTATACCGACCAAGTAATTATCACTGCTCTGTTAAGAAAGTTTCACCTCTCAAGAAATGGGATGAACTAAGTCAATGACTATTAAAAACTGATCACTGGATGGCTGAGAACTTGTGTAGAGCAAGAGATATTTCTGCAGTCTGTAAATGTGCACCTATACAGTAAACCTGAAAGGTAGATGGAGTTCAGAAAGTGGTCACTGAGCAGAAGAACAAGGTGTGACGAATCAGATCAGCTAGGTCATGTCCCTTCAAGGAAGTGATATTTAAATAAATGCAGTTATTTACTTCAGCAATTTTTATGATTTACATAACAAATAAGTGTTTATGATCTCAAGCAGCGAAAGGAGTTGCACAGAATGTTCAGGACCAAAGGAAAAGTCATATTTTAAAAAAGGTATGAACCCCTCGATTAGTGTATGATTACCATTAGGGTGACATCAATTTGCACTTCAGAATAGGCCTTTAGTTCAAAATGGAAAATGTATATGCATTTAGCTGAATCAAAATCTAACTGGCACTAACTAGCGTAGCCAAGCGACCACATGCCTGTAGAAACTGCTGTTTTCTATAAGCATGCCTGATTCGTTTTTAGAAGATGCTAAGATACTTAGCTATTTTGGAGAGACGTAATGGCAGATGCTTATAGGACAAATAAAAACGCACCTAATTATTGGGAAAGTTTACTGATTAACAAATGTTTAACAGAGTAAGTGACTTTGGTTAAAAGGAGGCCAGTAGTGCCATTATCCACCTTTTCTAATGTATGCTGACAAGTACATACATATTTAATTCACACTCAGAAGTGGTACCACTTCACCACAAGCCAGCATTACAGGGCTGAGCAGTACCTGAGCTTGGTGCACTGTCTCCAGCTTCAGCCGGGTTTTCCTCCAGGATGCTCTCTGTATCCACCCTCAACTCTCCGACCTGTTGCTGAAGAACTGCCATCAAACCCTGCAAACACACACACACACACACACACACACACACACACACACACACACACACACACACACACACACACACACACA
>JBBPDH010000034.1:5206005-5220911 GCA_037974565.1 Clupeocharax schoutedeni | reverse complement strand
TCCGTGCGCTCCAGAACAAGAGAGAGAGATACAGAGAAAGATAGAGAGACGCGCTCCGGAAAAGTCACGAGAGAGAGTGAGAAAGAGAAATACAGAGAGAGAGAGAGGGTTGTTTGCCCTTTCATGCGAAATGAATTTCTTTCCGTTTTCTTCACAGGCACAGCTTTTAGTGATGCAAGGACATCATCACTGTCTCGCGAGACCAGGCGCCTCTCGAGATCTCGTCACACCCCTATGTTACAATAATGTTACAGTAATGTTGCATTATTATCTATTGTCTTATTATCTTTTATTTTTTCTCGCTGCACTGAGCATGCCAACAACAAAAGAATTTAAAACGGAAGTTCTTTCTTATCTTATCTCTCTATCAGTTTTTATTGCAAGATGTCTTGGATGGCTCATACTTGTAACACCAGTTTAAAAAGTAAAAAGTAAAAAGTAATTAGAAATATAAAATTGTCACACACACACACACTGTGTCAAATCATAAAGTCAATAGCAAATATATGTATTTATATATTTTTTTCTAGAATACAAGAAATGAGCTCAAATGCCAGGTTAAACTATCAGACAAATTAAATTTCAACATGTCTTAAGTTGTGTACAAGTGGGTTTTTTTTTCAAACCAATACTTCTCAATATTCAATAACCTTAGAAATTACAACCTGCCAGACGACTGATTACTGTCACTTGTCCTGTTTTACAGAGAAAACTGGTAAACACACATGGTTATAGGTGCTAGTGAATTCAACCTGAAATTAAAATGGATCTTTGGTCTTATAAGCACAATTCATCATATCACCGGAAAGACAGAAATCTTATTTTCCCTGCAGTCTTCAATCAAAACATAAAAACTTTTGCCTGGCAGATATTTGCTAACCTTTGGCTGTGTCACTGTGCATCAGTGGGCAGGAAAAATAATATTAACCAATATCTTGTTTCACCTACCGCTCTCACCCCTCCCCACCCGTCATCGAGCCAAAATGCCCTCAGCAGGCTCTGAGACCCTCCCTGACACAGTGTTTCATTCAGAAACACCACAGCACTGACGGAAAATGTGTCATTGCAAATCCAATGGACCTAAAATTTAAGATGACATGTTTATGCTTGGATTAGTTACATCAAGAACTGAGCATAAAACATTATACTCAACAAACAACATAAACGAAAATAAGTTCCTAATAGCCTTCTATTCTGTAATGAGATACATGTAATAGACCTGACTACTTTAGTAAATGATCGCTGCAAGACCCCTCGCTTAACAAAAGCACAGGGAGTATTTATTTGAAGGCGGAAACAGAAATTTGCACCTCAGGGAACCACCGAACCAGCCTCGTTCTGTATCCATCAGTCAGAACACTTCAACTCCAATCTACACACAGGGACATGCAGCAGCTGGATGTGAAAGAGAATACCAGTGAAGTGTGTGCACGACCTACAGTCGCAGTTGCTCAGAGAGATAATTTTCTTCACAATGCACATAATATACAGACACATGCACACACACATACATGCATGGAATTTGGACAGTATGGCCGGTGCTTTCCCAGCTGTTGCTTACTCTCAGATTGCTGTCAGCGTTGTGATGCCAGGAATAAACTGGTGTGTGCGTTGAGCAGAAGGCCCTACTGCATATCTTCTGGCCTTGATAGCCTCTTGGGCCCCACACACACACACACAGACAGACAGACACACACACACACACAAACACATGGTAGCTTGCTGGTACACAGACCCCCCACTTGTTCCCACCAGGGCCTGTCACACACTCAAACAACGAGATTAAGTTACTGCAGCCGGCCCTCTCTGCCTGTCGAAAAGATAACAAACCTATACGTGTCCCAGAACACCTCCAATCCAGGCAAGAGGAACATGCAACTCTATTAGGCTCTGTACTGTGTGCTTATAGGTATTTAGTGGCATTAAACAAGTCATTATCATAGTACTTTAGGCATATATTTGGCATATTTCATAGATTTATTCCCTTTTTTGACCTAACAGTGGGGGTCCTACATGCGGTTTATATCAGTATACTGGTGTTGTTATCACAAAGCAATACTAATTAAGTTATACTGATAGATAACATGACTGTATGGGATTTGCAGGGGGCTTCAAAGAGCAGCTGTTCTCAAAAAGCAGTTCAAAGACAGACAAGAAACCAGTGCTGAGCAGACCTCCAGCAAACAGACCAACAAAATGGTGCATCGCATTTGGAAGAAACTTAACTATCATCATATAGTGGGATACGCTTGAAAAACACTAGCACTTATGCCTCAGTTTCTCTTAGTAGTAAACGGCCGTGTCAGTGAGAGTCACTCATAAACACCGACGCTCTTAGTGTGTGGTTTTACTGCTCAGGCTCACATGGTCACCTGTGGGCCAAGCTCAGCCAATTAAATTACACCTTAGAGCTAATGAAAGAGTGTGTAAAGCTCATAGAAGCTCACATGACCATTTTATTAATTAAACAAACTGTTATTTTAAAGCATTCATGGTGTTAGGGTAGGAGTGGTCTTCCTCTGCATGGTCTTAACTGTCTGAACCCTTGCACAAGCTGGAGATGTTTCATATTCTACACTACTGCACCACATAACAGAAAGTCTTTTTTTCTGATGTAAACCATGGCAAGTGACCTCAGAAAGAGTCTAGACTGATTAGAACGAGCCAGGCAGTCGGGTTGGGCTGAGTTTATACTACTTTCTTCTGGACTGACTAACCCAAGAGCCAGCATCACATTGAGTTATTTGAACAGAACTGCTGGTTCTGAGACGGTGTGGGTTATTTACATGTTGCGGGTTTAATGTACACTAAAGGGAAAAAAGTGAAGGACAATCTTAATGTTTCAGCAGATCAAGAACATTTTTGTGGGCACAGTTTGGGGAAGAACCTTTTCTATTCCACCATGACTATGTCTCAGTTTACAAAGCAAGCTCCATAAAGACATGGCTGGATGAGTTCAGTGTGGAAGAACCTGATTGGCCCACACAGAGCCCTGACCTCAACCCCATCAAGCACCTTTGGGATGAACTGGAACAGAGATTGTGATCCAGGCCTTCTTGTCCAACATCGGTGTCTGACCTCATAAATGCTCTACAGAATGAATGGACACAAATTCCCACAGAAACTCCAAAATCTTGTGGAAAGCCACCCAAGAAGAGTAGAAGCTGTTAAAGCTGCAAAAGGGAGACCAGCGTTCTGCAGAACTGACTAACCCAAGAGCCAGCTTCACTTTATTTGACTTGCTTTAACAGTTTGTATATAGCTAGATGAATGTGAAGTGGTGAGATGCGACTAACAAACCACAACACACAGTGTGAACAGTATGAATTTCTTCCTCTGTATTTAACCCATTCAACAATTGAAGCAGCGGGCAGCCAGGGACACAGCGCCCGGGGAGCAGTGTGTGGGGACGGTACCTTGTTTAAGGGTACCTCAGTGGTGCCACCAGTAGTCACCAGTAGTCAGTAGTTCTAATCGAAGGGGCAACTCGCACTAGGCCACCCGATATAGTGTATAAGGAATGTACATTTAGGCTTCTCTGCTAGAATAAAAAATACATGGACGACTTTCATCAAACATTAGTTTTAGTCCCCCCTTACCTGCTCCACCAGTCCTGAGTTCTCCCCCACTCTGGCCGAGGGGAGGCTGAATCCGTGCCGGAGGAGCCCCCAGGTCGCTCGCCCACCGCCCATGTCCCCAAGAGCCAGAGCCCCCAGAACCAGCCCCTCCTGACGCTCTTTCAGCACCTCCAGCTCCAGGAGTCCGGCCAGGCTTGCTTCCAGTCGCTCCTTGTGTCGGCTCCTCTCGGCCGTCACTGGGAACGAGAACGCCCGGTGCATCGCTTTTGTCTCACAAAGAACCTGAAATAAACAGTTTTTCACATCTGCTGCCCCTTATTAGCAGTAGCCGTTGTCTCACTGACCATATATTCGCCCCCTTCCCTTCATATTTTTAGAATATCCTTAGTTTGAGACCGAAACTGATCAAAAGACACCCAACGACTCCAACCCGGTTCTCTCATTCTCCATCTCTCCTCGGGACAAGGGTGTACTTTTTTGCAGCTGTCAAATGTTAATGAGCATACCGCCTTCTCCCGTTCCTATTGGTTACAGTTCTTCCAGCCTAATTAATATTAATGATTTTCGCTCCTTCTCTGATTTCGGATTGGTTCGTGCGACTGCAGCTGTATACATATGCAAATCATGCTTGGAGATAAGTTCAACTGGACGTTGTTGGGCGGGGGGGAGGGGGGCACCGTACTGTACAGGACACATGTACTGTAAAAGTTTAAGTATTTTTTAGGTACACGAGGGCTCCCTATAGAACTGCAGCATAATTGCAATATATAACAGCAAGGAACTGAGGTCTATGCTTTTTTTTAAGAATCATTTTGGTCTAAATTATGAATATATCACATATAATTCATATAAAATTCTAAAGCATAAATGTTAGAGCAGTGACCATTTCCTAATGAATGAAATGAAACTCTAAAAAGAGAACTTAAGTACAAATGTACTTACGCAAAAATATTTATGGTTTGCTATATTTATGATTTACAATGTTACCTATTCATACAAACTAAAGCATCTTGAAATTAATTTCTTTATTTTCTTTGTATTTTAAAAACATTTTCTCACATAAGATTCCCAGCTTTCCTGGCACAACTGTACCCCACATTTACACACCAGGACAACTCTGTAAAACAAATGTTGTGCTATTCATAATACATACTTCATCATGAACACTAGTTCATGCATTATCACAGGCAACTAACATTCTAGTAAAAGAGAAATCACTGACTTTGGGAGTGTTTTTTAGACCAGACTCACTGAAACTAATTCTCGTTATGACCATCTGAACATTTGCTACACATTTGTCACATAGCACCTCATAACTCTGAGGTCTCATAATGTCCCATTACCGTGAATGAGCTGACCTGTAACAGACTGTCTGTCACATTAAACTTCCTTATGGACTAGAATAGCACATGTGAACAGAAGTTATGTGGCTATTTCTTTTGGGTTTGGTAATATTTCACTGAATAATAAAGCTGAATCATCATACCATTAAGAACAAGCCCTGCAAGACTAGGCACTATGTTAAGGGCATGAAAGCCTAATATGGGAACTCATTCATTTTAGCTCACAAAGGGAAAGAAAAAAGTTGGAGGCACTTTTGTTGAGAATGATGTCAGGCCAAGAGCAGACGGATGAGCTCAGACATTCGTGGAAAGGGGAGAAAGGAGAGGAAGCAATAAGTCCAGACAGCAGATCTGAAGGAAAAATGGACGGCAGTATAAACAGAAGAAAATGGCCTAAACTATGCATGTGTACATACTACTACAGTGGTATTGCGGCTGTGAGAAACATTAACCTTAAAAATAAACCCTGTTTGCCTTTTTCTATTGATGGAGGGGGATTATAATGTGTGCAGCAACTGAGAAGCCTCTAATGCAAGACCACCCCCTACTGGATACATCGGCCTACTACCAGTGATCTAAAGTGGATTTCTTCCCTCATCAGAATGATTAATTGTAACCCCCCCACTCCCCTGAACAGCTCCTCTTCCTAACACAATGCATATACATCTTTACGGCCTTAAACACGTTAACTGCCTCTGTGGTCCATTCTTTTTATTATACTGCACATTCTCTGTCCTGTTGCTGCTATATTTGCACATTTATTGCTACCTCTATTCTGCAGTACTGCACATGTAGCTCTCTGCTGCTAGTAACGCTGCATTCATTCAGACTAGTACTATAGTTATTGCGGTTGTATTGTTGGTTTTGTGTTTTTCTTGTACTGTCTGCATCTGTGGTCTTGTGATGTTCCATTTCTGTTCTTTTGTCGCACCATGGGTTTGGAGAAAAGCTATTTCATCTCACTGTGTTCTGTGTGTATATGGTTGAAATTACAAACTGAATTTACTTGACTTTTGTTTAAAGCGTTAAACAGCCCTGCTGAGGAATCAGTAAGAAAATACACAGTTGGGATAGTCGGCAAGTGCTTTTATTGATTTTCCCTGTTGCATCCTCACGAAGAAACCAACATGATGTTACAGAATTAGGATGGCTATTTGGCGCAAACACCACACAACTCTCTAGTTGCTGACAAAACTGCTGACGTGACTTTCAAGGCTTAGCCAGGGGGCCAGCCCAACTGACGACCACCCAGAACATGTATGTGGACGTGGTAAACAGATTGACCCCCATCAGGGCCATCGTTGAGCACCAGGCGGTATCCTTTGGGTAAGCCCACCTGCTCTGCAACCTTCTTGGCGACAATCATCAAATGGCCAAGAAGCTAGAAAGAGAAGAAAAGAGTGTGTTTTATTATAAGTGTGTATTTTATAGAGCTGGGCCGATAACGGTGTTAACGCACGAGATTCTTATCGCGCGATAAAAAAAATATCGCCGTTAACGCACCCCCCCCCCCCCGCCCCGGTCCTCCCCTGGCAGGATCAGATAAAATTCAGCTTGATATTTTAGAGAAATGTCCGGTTAATGCAGCTTTGGTCTCTTCTCCAGACTGAGTTTCACTTTCGTTTTGTATTTTAGGCTTCTGCATGGAAGTTTGAAACCTGTCTCGGGGGGGGATTGGGGGGTGCACGGGTGATTTAATTATCGGCGTTAACGTGAAGATTCCATGTGATTAACGGCCTAAAAAAAAATGTATCGATGCCCACCTCTAGTATTTTAATAACCTAATCCACACCATCACATAGATTATCACCACACAGAAACAACGCTAACTCGCGGCCACGCCTGTGTGGAACAAACTGCTGACTCTAGTACTATTCTAAAGAGCCTCTGTAAACCACGTTAAAACTCCTTATCACTGAAGACTGTGTGCAATTAAAGCAATTACAAACAGCTACGCAAGTGGTACAGATATAATTTATTATTCCAATTCATAAGCAATTAGGCCCCTGGAGTCCATCACTGCACCATTGCAATTTACTCCGACCCCACCAATGTCATTTTCATTGATTTAATTTCTGCTTTAATCAATTTCAGTTTGTGCTGAAAAATATGATGCACTGGAGAGACAGGTCAAGTATATTTCTATATTTTTATTCATGCAAATTGTTTAAAAAAAACATAAAACATTATGGAATAAGTTTCTGGGGTCACAAACTGTTTAGGGCTTGGGCTCTGCTTCGCTCATTAATTAAAGCCTAAACTTTAAATCAACAAACTTTTTTTAAATCAGAAACACACCGAGCCTGTCTGTGGTTGCTGCTCAACTCGCTGCTGGGTAGAGAAGCACACTAAAGATATGCCATATAATGCAACACTTGCTGACTGTGTGTGTCCAATGGTGCATTTTTATTAGCAATGAACGAATGCCAAGTGCTGTGAACAGTGAAACTGTCTGCAATAAAGGAAGGTCTAATAGGAAGACTGGAAATGCATGCATGGCAAACTCCCTGCAGTGCTCAGAGGCCTCTTACCATCACATTACTCTGTCAGGTGAATCACCACTGGCACGTAAATTACGATTCAGTCATGACGACAATTCAGTGCATTCTTTTAATAGATATGATCTGTGCTGCATTTGGGAAGGTGTGCAGATACTAAACACATTAGAAACACATTACCAGTGAGTACCAGTGAATAAGTGGGTTAAAAACTGAAATTTGTTTTAGTGCGTTTGCTTATTTTGGCAATAAAATAGAATTGGGTCCTCCATCTGCACTTGTTGGAGATCACCATACTTTTATCTCTTTACTAGGGCTGTAACATGTATTAGTACTGAACCGTCAACATGGGTCACGGTATGGTACATGATGTCTTTTGGAGAATACACAGTATGATGGAGAAGACATGATTGAAGTAATACAGAATCACAGAGGGACCAAAAATTATAAACCTGGGTCGTAGTGTGGTCCAATAGTGCCACCTACTGGTGTAAAACTTCTGCTGCCTTACACATACATGAAAATAGAAGCAAGAGTATGTGTTTACTGGTTAATACACTGCTGTTTATTTAAAATAAACGAAAACAAACCAAGCCTCATTCTTTAGAACTTTTTGTTGCTTAACTTTGATGTATCCTGAACCGTACCGAACCGTGACCCCAAAACCAAGGTACGTGCCGAACCGTGACATCTGTGTACCGTTACACCCCTACTCTCTACCCATTTCAATAGGTAAAAGCTTTAATACAAATCTCTCTTTAGTGTGAAGGTAATGATAAGCGTACAATTTTTTTTTTTGAGCCAGATCTGGGGCGAGATGTTTTTTAGACCAATGATTTATATAATATAAGAAAAACTGTTGAGTTACTTACTGCAGCATCACTGTCCTCAGCTTTAGAAAGCTGTGTGATGGGTTTTCTTGGGACCACCAAAATATGAGTAGGGGCCTGAGGGGCTACATCATGGAAGGCTATGCACTTGAAGACAGAAGAGAGCAGTGGAGTCAGCAAAATCGGTCACTTACAAGGCCTGACAGTTACAGAACTGGGCAAAACTCTTACACACCTGCAAAATTAGTATTTAAAAATATATTAAGGTGAGCAGTATCACTAGTATCACTCAGTATACTAAATTAAAAAAAATAAAAATAAACACAAATACCATTACATAGTAAACAGTGATTTTATATACAGTATATGATCCCTGTAGAAACCCAGTATTGATGGTACGTTCCATCCGAGACCTGGTTTGCCTTACATCAGTGGAAGCTGTTCTAGCTGCAAAGGGGGAACCAACTCCATATTAAACGAATATGTATCTGAAGGCAATGTCCTTAAAGTACCTGATTGTGTAATGGTGAAGCATCCCAATACTGTTGTCTATGTAGTGTATTTGGCTTTAGTAAATAATTTCTCATTATTAAAAAAAAAGCATAAAACAGCTGTTTAATCTTTCATGTGTATTTGTTTACAGATATTCAGCTCAATAGACGCTTATCTCTTTCAAACAAAGTGGAGAATGAATCAGCTGTACCAGAGTAAATAGTGTATATGGAAATAGAATAAACAAATGACTAAGAACTATGCATGGATGTAATAAATAGATAAACAACTGGGATTAACAGTATAGGTACCAAGAGCAATAACAGTAAACAATATTAAGAAGGAAAACCACAGCAATGCCCATTTTGACATTTACAACATGCTTGTTTTAATAGCTGTTAAAAGTTCATTCCAATGCCAAGTCTATTCATTTCAGATGGCACTTGCTATTAATATAATTTTGGGCTGCAAGGTGTTAGCAAACATGCTAGCAGTGCAGGGCACATGGATATGCAAGTAACGTTACAAATGAGATAAAAATGCATACAAAACCAGTTATGATTCTGCACGTTCATCGTCCAGGCATTAGAAAACTAACTTAATTAACGCTAAAGAAGAGGAAAAGAAGAGGAAAAGCTAAAGTTAGCTAATAACACTCCAGGCTAACGTAGTGGGGTTAGCATTGCACTGTGCAACGCAGCATGTACAACTTACCTGCTCATCTTCGTATATGATTTTAGCAGGGATTTCTTTCCTAATTATTTTCCCGAATATTGTGTCTCCTCCGGGCTGTGCACTTTGTGCCTTGGCTATTTCGTCAGCCATGGCTTGAACACAGACTCTAATCTGAGCAGGCGAGTCCAAGAGCTGAGCTACTGCTGATCTCCAAGCCCTGAGCACTCCGAACTCTCCAGAGCATAGCTTTTGGAGATCAGCAAATGGGCACCACAGCTGTCAGTGCACAATATAAGGCCAAAAGACAAGACTAGCCCAAAATAAACCACTCTGCCCATCCAAGCAAGATATAAACAACTGAAAAAAGAATTAATGAGACTATCAAAAGGTCTGGATAAACAGCAACAGTAAAATCCTGAAGACAGGGGGCAGGTGATGCTCTGGCTTGAAACGGTCTTCTGCTACACATAACCTTTATGAGACAGCCGGTGGCCTAGTGTTTAGGGAGTTGACCCTGTGATTAAAAGGTTGTTGGTTTGAATCCCAGGACTGCCAGAGGCACCACTAAGGTACCGTCCCCACACACTGCTCTCAGGGCGCCCCCTGTTGGTGGCAGCCCACTGCTTCAGTTGGTGAATGGGTCGTGCTGTGCTCATGTGTGACTATAAGGGTCCGCATTAATTGTGCTCTCATTTGTCTCATTTTGAGTCTTGGGCTGAATCTCAATGTCTCCTTATTCCCTATTTATGAAGTTATGAAATTAGACAGTCTACAGTATTTTAATTTCTACGACATAAGCAGGAGGGACAAAAGTATTAGTACGCACCTGTTTTTCAGGGTTCAGGCTAGAACCCTTACTTACAGTGAAGGAAGTATGATTGCATGACTGTGCACCAGTGCACAAAGTAAGCCCTATAAAGACATAGTTGGTTGACTTCGGTATTGACTGGCCCGCACAGAGCCCTGACTTCAACCCCAGCCAACACCTTTGGGATGAAGTGGAATCGACATTGAGGCCTTCTTGTCCAACAGTGCCTGACCTCATAAATGCAGGAACCAGTATTTGAAATACTGTCTAGTGTACTAGAATATGGAGCCACCCGTTCCATTATGATTTTTGCTTTTGCACTGTGCTTTGTGAGACATGACACTCTTATCCAGAACTGTGCGACACAGTGTAGTGAAAGTACATTCAGATCTGTGCATAATTATTGTTTAATCAAGCATGTGTTTTATTATTACGTTGTAAATTCCGTATTCTAACTGCAACAGCTATAATGATTATTGCACTACATTTCTCATAGACTACAGAATGGTGGCCTTGTGGTTAGGGAGTTGTCCCTGTGATCAGAAGTTTGTAGGTTCAAATACCAGGACTGGTAGTAGCACCACTGAGGTTCTGTGCTTCACTTGGGGAATGGGTTAAATACAGAGAAGAATTTCATGCTGTTCACATTGTGTGCTGTGGTGTGTGTGTTCATGTATCACAGAATGGAAATGTTGGACTAAACCAGTCACATTCTGTATCAACCCAAGACAGGCAAAATCATGTCCAAGCTTCTTAAAGTTCCTGCAGAAAACATCACAGAGAACTTGCTGCTAGTGAATAAACACAGACACAAAAAAGGCTGTTTCTGTTTTTTATTATAAATAACCCATTTTAATATTACTTAGTTGCCAGAAAACTAACAACTTTAACAAGCCACAAAGCAAATTCATGATATAGATTATCATTTCATCAGAGCAGAGCTGCAGAAAATAGAGGGGGAAAAAAACAAAGTAAAATGAAGCTTGAATTTAAAACACGACAAGCGTCGGATTGAACCCAGTACCTTAACGGGATGGTGCCTAGAAAATTAAAATAACAATCACTTTTTAAAATATCGCAGTTTACAGTCAAGATTTTCTTAGTATAAGTTAAATATACTATTTTTCTTGAGTCCATCTCTACAGAGGAACTTTTAAAGCACAGTCATGATACCTTAGATATTATTGTCCCCATTGAAATCTTAATTCTCATTTTGATATATTATTTATTGATTTATTTTTCTTGGTGGTAGTATTCATGTCCTTTTTCATATGGGGTGGTACTTCTCATACAGCCTTTAGGACAAGAATTGTAAAGAACACATTCAGCGATGGTTACATGATGAGAAATATGCTCCTGAGTATATCAGCTGATTTCACGATTGCATCAATGATAACCTCTTCCTCACAAGCAAACAGATGACAAACTAGAAGCCCTGAAATTCCAGATTAGGGCACAAAATGTCCTTTGGAAGACGCTGTGAAAAAGCCAACCGTGCAAATAAAGAAGACGTTACTCCAAACCATTAGGAACCTTTAACTGCACACACCTGCACACCAGACTCCCCCGCCACACACACACTCAGTCTTTTGCTTTCATGCCGAACTGAGGTAATCTCCAGTGACACTGATGGATGGCTGGAATGTCAGGAGGAAGTTCTGTTGTATCCTACGCCTAAGTGTTTCTCCAGCCACAGTTCTGCTAACTGCATCGCGGATGCATACGTACTTGCTTTGGACCCGAGGCACATTTTGTATTGCTTGGGCTCTAGATTAGTGTTGCAGTGGACAGGATGATAAATATGCACAATTCCGGTTTCTTGCGAGCGGAACACTTTTAAACCAGAGTTAATAACTTTTGTGAACAAGTCTACATCTTCCAAACCCCAGCCTTGTATCGACGTATCAAACCCTCCAGCCTTCAGCAAGTCACTTTTGAATATGCATGTAATGCCGAAGCCGTAATCCCGCCAGAAACCACTCTGCTTGGTGAAGACGAAGCTGCTGTCTTCGGGATGGTTCCCAACGTAGACAATTTTTGGATCGTACTGGCTAAAGACAACAGGAAAGTAAGCCTGACTCCCCTCTACAGCATTGTCTCTACATCGCTGCAGTGCCTCACCATTAAAGACCAGGTCCACATCGCAGAAGAACAGCAAGGAGCTATTACTGAGCTGAGAGGCGCCCAACTCTAGGGCGAGGCCCCTGGAAAAATCGCCCGTCATTGGTATCACAGACAGATCTGCTTTGGGATATTTATTATGGTATTCGCTAATCAGCTCTAAGTGCTTCTCCCTCTCTTGGTTGTCATCGTTATCCACCAGTATAATGACCAGTTTCACGTTCTGGTTTGAAATAAGGCAGATCTTCTCAAAGTTGTTCATAAAGCGTACAAATGTGTCATAGCGGCCTGTGAGAGGCACAAGGAAGTGAACCTTCTTTTGACTGTGCTCTCGCATCTCCTTGGTGGACTCAGAGAACTGAAATGGAGCAAAGATCTTGAGAGAATTCGAAAGAAACGAGAAGGACTGAGAGTCGCTGTTGATGGCCTCCACTAACTCGGCGACGTCCAGCTCCTCGGCCTCATGGAAAAAAGGCCTGCTGAAGGATTGCTGCAGGTAGACGTGTCTCCGGACTGGCACAGTCACTTTTCGCCCTTTGTGTCTCTTGTAGAGCAGCAGAAGGTCCAGGATGTACTCAGCACCATAGAGGGGGTTCAGTCTTCTGTAGCCATACTGAACATCCTTGAAGTCAATGACCCTTCCTCGAGCTTTGGAATTTTCATTGATCATTTCCATCACCTGGAGCACCGTGTCCTCTAACGCAGAGTGGAACGCTCTCCCGAGGCCTTGTCTGGGCATTTGCTTCTCACTAGTAGAGTACAGGTGCCTACGAGTCAGGAATTCCCACTCGATAACGTCTCCTCGTTCGGCTGGCTGATAGCGGGTGTAAGAAGGTGGCGCCCCCAGCTGTTGGTCCTCCCACTGCACCTCTGTGTTGCTAAGGTGGCTCATGGTGAGGCTCTCACGATGCAGCTGGATGGTATGGTAGCGGAGCTGGGAGATCTGCCGACTCAGCATGTAATTGTGGAGCCTGTACTGGTAGGCTGGGCGCTTGTTGGGGTGCAGTGTGATGGCGTTGTGGATCTTGCTGCTGTGCAGTTCCTCGATGTACCCTTTCTTGTTGTGCTCATAGTTTTCGTAGAACAGTTGCTGCATCTGAATGGAGATAGGAAAGAGAGAGAAGGAGAGAGAAGAAATAGCTGCTGAGTTTTTTTTAAACCACAGAAATAGAAAGCAATCTATTAATCACTTAATTTTAAAATGGTCTTCGCAGTCATTTCACAGTCATTTAAGAAAGGCGGTATTAATGGTGTGAAATAGTACATTATGACTGGAGGGGAATATGCAAGTTAATATTGGATTAAAGATTAATAACAAGGACTTAAAGACCCTAAAAATCCATTTGCCTGATGAATGTCTTTGACAAATGAGTATGAAACCTACAGCACTGCGCAGGGTTTTCACTTATTACTTGGCAAATGACACTCTGGTCTAATAAATCCATCAGACTATAGACTGCAGATAATGACTTGTGACTGTGGGGGGAGACAAATACATGTTGTACGTTCTTGGTTGCAAGATGTCCT
Organism: Clupeocharax schoutedeni; assembly: GCA_037974565.1. Taxonomy (NCBI): domain Eukaryota; kingdom Metazoa; phylum Chordata; class Actinopteri; order Characiformes; family Alestidae; genus Clupeocharax; species Clupeocharax schoutedeni. The sequence goes on along the minus strand of JBBPDH010000034.1, from coordinate 5,207,039 downwards.
TAAATGTGAAAGATATATGAATGTGTCAAACACCGTATGCCTTTATTAAAGTTAAAAAATGAGAAAATTCAATTTTAGAACTGTTGCTTAATGTGCTCTGCATTGGACTGGCAACCTGTTCAGGGTTTTCTTCCACCTTTTGCCCAATAACTGGTGGGAAGGACTCTAGCCACCCCCTTGACCCTGGTTAGGATAAGCACCACAGTTTAATTAAGGAGGAAAACACAACATTTACTGTGAAGTGCATGTAAAGTGTAGCTTTTCCTTTGTATTAATTGTATTAAATGATTAAAGTGTTTAAACCAAAACATTATTCCAAAGGCTTAAGCTACTAAATCCAAAGCATATCCATTATCATCATCTTTTTGTGAGAAGCCCTGTGGGACCCTGCCCTTGTCCTGGATTACTCACTTGCACGTTGCGCTTTTGTCCCTGCTCTAACACACTTAGAATAACAATAAAAGTTAAACAAGTTGTTTTTGAGCAAGATAACATTCAAAAAAAGACTAAACAAACTGACCAGGAAGGCAGGCTCTGTGGTAGGTGGGGAACTGGACACTTTAGAGACTGTGGCAGAAAGAACAGTGTCCAGACTTCAGGTCATCATGGACAACACTGATCACCCACTCCACAGTGTGTTGACTGAGCTGAAAAGCACCTTCAGCCACAGACTGACCAGTGTAAAGTGCTCCACTGAACGCCACAGAAAATCCTTCCTTCCCACCGCAATAAGACTCTATAACCACTCCCTCCATCAAAGTTAAATATATGTGCAATATTTTTTCAGTGTGTGCAATATACTTATCACAATACTGTGCAATATATCTCAAAACTCAAGGAAAAACATTTTCTTAAGCCTGGAAAAAGAGCTCAGACCTCTGTAATGAGGTAATGACCTATAAACCACGTTGTTGTGTTTTGGTCAAGAAATGCCTTAAAATGCCAATTTTAATAGTCTAAACCCTAAATATGCCCCCAGATCTGCTCCCAGAACACTTTCACTTCATTTTAAACAGTTTAATACATCACCCTTA
>JBBPDH010000034.1:5165206-5182767 GCA_037974565.1 Clupeocharax schoutedeni | reverse complement strand
CGCTACCAACAAGCTACTGAGAAATGTAGTTAAACTAGTAGCGTCACTACTTGTAGCAACGCTACTGCCCATCACTGGTTGTCACGGTACCAACATTTCAGTATTTGTTACCAATACCAGTGAAAATCCACAGTTCTCTGTACCAATTTCAGTACCAAAGAGAAACATAAAAACATGAATTGAACAAGAAGCTTTTTCTATCAATAACAAACAATATTTTAAACAAACATGACTGAATAACACACTTAACATAAACTTGTAACTTGATGTTAGATAACATATGAAGTCATGTAAATGAATGGCATCTTATTGTGAAGCCTTACCAAACTATACAGGACTGCACATTTATTTAATCAAACTGTGCAAACCATATTTCATAACCTAGAACTGCTTTCTGGACCAATTTTAAAGAGACAAACATTAACCATACATTTGTTCTCTAACACACTTATTTTGGCTACACAGGTCATTTAAAAGCCTCTGGTGTGTAAAAATAGTACGTTATTACGTCGTGATTAAAACGCTACAGGAGCATTAAATAGTTGCGTTAAATAGTTGATACTTGCGTTAGCATTAGCCGCGCTTATGCTAACGATTAATTAAGCAAACAGCAATGTTTATTTCAATCCAACAGTCAAATTAATATAGGGTATAATAGGGTATATTTTTTATAACAAAAGCTCTAGATATAAAATAAAAAATAAAACTTATCTGCTTGAATTCTTTCATTAAATCTGGGTGACAGTCTTTGAGGTGTTTTATAAGGTTCGATGTATTTCCTCGTTTTGACATAAAACTTCGATGACACTGCTTGCAAGTGGGTTTCTGGTGGTCAATGATGTAGCCCTTATCATCAGCCGCAAAAGCGAAATACTTCCACACGCGGGTCTTTCCTCCTTTATTTACAGCGAGCGGATTCAGAGCCACCTCATCAGCAGCACCGCCGGTCGCCATGTCTGTGCTTTTACGAACCGTTATAAATTAATTCATTTACATTTTTTTAATTCATTAAAAAAGGCCAGAATCAACGACTAAAATTATACAAAATCAGTTCTGCTACTAAGAACACACTGAAAAACCTCACAAGCTGTTGCTGGGTAGTTTTTGAGAGCATGATGGAAAATCACAGGCCTTCTACCTAAGAAACGTCAGACATTTCCAGGGCGTGTTATCATAGTAACTACACACTACGCTCACTTCATTATATAAAGGTTCACAGTTACCACTCAAAATAAAGGTTGTTTCCATGCAGTCAGTTTGGTACAGCCCATGCTCACGTGTTTGTTTACCATAAAAGTCACATCAGTAATGACTGGGGAGGATGTGTGATGCTCATGACACACAAACCCCAAAAAATCACAGACTCCATCTCAACAATGTGACACTGACAAATCCAGATTTTATGCGATAATAATTCAATAATTAAATATGTTTTCAAGGGTAAAGAGGGAAGAAAGAATCTAATGGGAATAAAAAATAAAGTTAATACAGTCCTAAAAACAACTCCTTTTGTCTCCTTCTAGACCATAAAAATGTCAGTGCTGTCTGTAAAGCCTCACAAGCAAGGTCACCAAGCATAAACCCTACAGATGAAACAGTAAGCACAGCTCGCAAATGTACGTGTTTCAAAAAATTGGGTTCATCATTTGCTAAATCACTGATGCTATAAAACATATTACAAAGACTACAGTTGAAAGAGTGGGGCTGAAGCATAGAGTGTAGCAAATGTGACACAAATGTGTCACTGACTGAGATATCAATGTTAGTGTTATTAGTGTTTAATAAAACACAGTTGATTTTGCCCACCCCTATCAGTTTGTACATGTTTTTTATTGAGATACCAGTTACCAGAGATGGCACACACTCTCTCACATTGCATGGTGTCAAGCAACTAGATGGGTATTTCTTCCAGTGAGGTAGCATAGTGTTTGAATAGCATTATAGACTACTTGCAGGTGCTCATCTTAAGAGGAGAATTTCAATTACAAATATAAAAATAGCTCACTCTGGGCTCCTGAGTGGTACAACGGTCCCCGCTGAGGATATATAACACTGTGGATATATATACAGAGGTACGCAATGGAGTGACAGGTATAGCGTGGTGAAATCTGCAACAACAAAAAAAACTGGGAAAAAATGACTAATTTTAAGCCTTAGCAGATTTTGAAGAGCAAATATTGTATCAGTGCTGGCTGCTATTCAAGGTTTCGATATCAGTACTGTAAAAAGAAAAGGTGGTATTGTGCTATCTCTACCTGTTACACCTCCAATAACCACCTATGAAGCAATCCTGGCTCAGTGTGCTTCACAGAGATAACATCTCAGTCTTGCTGCTGGGATGTGGGCTGCTTATCTAAGTGACCGGTCCCTAAGCCTCAGTCTGAGGACTTTGTGTAACTTTTTCAAAGGGAAAGCCTCGAGATTAGCAACTTCCTGATCACAGTCTTAAACACGTTTTCAGTTGAACGGATATTCAGCAATACGGAGCGAAACATTTCACAAACATTATCTGAGCAGTGCAGTCTTTCTCTTTCAAAGTCAGATACCAGAACAATATATGGGGTCATAACCAAGGATTTTATTCACTTACAATTAGGGGTGGACGATATGGCAAAAATATTGTATCAATTGTATCAATAGTGTAATGCAAGTTACTGAACAGTACAACCGAACTATTGTTGGTTGAGCGCTGTTTCTGTAAGATGGGCATTAAACGGACTAGCAAATAGTGCGATTTGGCTGAGGAAAAAAACAGGATGAGCATAGAACTGCAATAGATAGATGGAATTTAGTCTATTTAGACGATACTACCATCTCTCTGCTTTGGCAGATCATCAGCACATAGATCGTGTTCACAATCTCATATCACCATATCGCCCACCCCTACTTACAGTGCATGAGAACTATGCATTTGGTGTTTCTAGCCTACATGTAATGTGACTTCTCAGTCTCTCATACACACCCAGCGAGGCCAGGCCTATGCAAGGCACCCAAGCAGAATTAACACCGCAAACAGAATTTATGCATTATCACTAAAGTCACCTGTGTAGCAATACAAGAATTACACTTTAACTTCGAAGCGAAATGTTTGAATAATGTGTTCTGAGTCTATAACGAAATCTATCAAACTCCACAGCCATCAGATGCGTTATAATCCAATAGCAGACAGTGAATGCTCAAATGAAATTTAATTTCTCTACAAAAACAGCAATTCTCCTGTTTTTAATACGGCAGTATTAATTTGAGAAGATAATACCATGGCCTAAGGATTACTATGCTTGCTGATAGTCATCTGCCGATTCAGTTCATTATCCAGTTACGACGGTCTATCATATCTAGTAATAAAGTCACATGCACAAGTTTAATGAAAATGGAGCTCTGTATGTGCTCCATTTTTTGTGTTTCAAATTGAATGTGATTCAATTTGCTGTGTTTATATGAGCATAATGAGCTGCATTCATATGTTACTCACTTTATAACAGGAATAATAACCTGTGAGCAAACAACAGTGTTTGAAAATGTATGCCGGAGTAAATATCGTTGTCTGAATGCACTGAGCAGAAGGAATCCTGGGGATTTGGAGGAGTGTTGTTTTCGTGGGAGGGATTCTGTTTCTCAGCTTTGTTTAGAGAAGGAGTTGGCTCAGATCTCCTTGAATTTTTGCTCTAGCCAACGTGAGGATGTACTTTGCTCTGTGGTAATGTGCTGTTTATGCAGTCGAGTTTGAGAGTCTAAACACAGAAATGAGGTCCATTCCACTGCGGTGGCCCGGGTTCATCTGGAGAACAAATAATCTTCTAAAACTAAAAGCCGAAAGCAAAAACGTCTACATGGCTCTGAACGCTGTGCTACTTCAAATGCTCCTTCTCTATCAAGCTGCACTATTTTAGCAGTGAGAGCTCTCCCAAGCAGGTGACTAATTCGTTTAATTAGTAATGAACTGCAGTTTCATCGGTCTACACGAACAAATTCACTCATTTTTTACAAATTCGCCTCACGTTCAGCCATCTAACGGGTCCCTTTTACAATTGTTGTGGGACTGAGTGCTCGCAAATTGAATAAAATATGCATCAGGACTGTGAATAAAACAAAACTTTAATTTGTAAATGCCCAAAGATAAATGCCTTTGAAGTCTGGGATTTTATGCAAGGGGCAAAAGAGGAAAAGATATATAATGAAATAAATACAAGTATGCCTACACTATCACGACAGGCAATGAATTAAACATCACAAATGTGCAGAGATCCTCTCATTATTGTGGGGAGAGGCAAAAATCTCATCAGCGCTGGCACAGCGCAGGAGAGCAGGAGAGTGCGGTACCAGAGAGGGTTTAACCCGACTCCAGCCTTGGGGAAAGTGAGAAGCCTCCACTTTAATCAATATGCATATGAAGTTCTTCAGACCATGAAAGCCATTTCAGTTTATGAGGGATTACACAAACTGCAGGGGGGGAAAATCCAAACAACAATGCTACACATGTTAGTAAAAACTGCCCATGAATGAAATTTCGGTTTATGTTCCTCTGAAGAACGCGGAAACTTCCCTGGATTTAAATTATGGGTGTTAGAAGATTAGAGCCAGTCCCGTTCTATTTACGGCTCGACAGCAAGCTCATGCAGAGCGAGGAGTGCGGACTGAGATACTAGATGCTGCGAAGGCAAGAAAAGTACAACTGTCCTAAAAACTCCAAGCAAAGTTGCAGTTTGTATGGGTTTAATTGTCTAAAAGGTTTACAAAACTAAAGAATTATAGTTCCGCCTAGTTTACTTAATAACTTTTAAATGATTAATATTAGGTTCATTAGGTTTAGCCCTTGGTTTCTCAGCTTGAAAAAAAACATTTTAAAATGTTAATGCGTTTTTTGACTGAGTGAGTTTTATGCAAGGTGTAAAGAGCACAACCTAAAGGGAAAATGGCATAAAATTCCATTTTGATATAATTGAGGCTTGTGTGAGGTGAAATTGCAGCTAAATGCACTGCGGTAGTAATGTTTCTTGCAGGATTGGTGGCATTTCCCTAAAGAAACAGCATTTTCAGCACATCAGCTAATTGTGCAAGTGTATACTTCATAAATGTGAGAACTCCATTTTTTAAAATGTCCTACTATAGGTCATTTATTGTGCTGTTACTGTGACTGTGGCTTGAGGAATTCCTCAAGAAGGCGTAATTTCAATGGACTGTTCCAACTCTTTCTCCTTTCAAAACAAAGCTTTGAAACTGGAGTCTACAATTAGAAATGTTTGCACAGATTTGTAAACTGTGTAGCCTGAGAACGCTGCCCCTGTAGACCATCAACCATGGATTTCACTTCAGAACCGTTGCATCAGTAGTTAATAAGGTCTTGTCTCTTTACCAGCTGAATATGTATGAGGCCATTTGCCTGTAGGTGTCTGTTGAAAACATACGGCAGGACGGCTGCTCGAGCTCGATTTTCTTCCATTGCGAAAGCTGAAATGAGTACAACGTACCGCATACGTGCTCTGCATTCAGGTCTACAAACCTCATTAATAATGAAGAGGCTGAGAACAAGGTAAAAGAGAGATAATACAATCAGACAGCCACACTGCAAGCACGCCTAGAGCTGAATGCCCTCAATGACATGATGAATCGACTTCAAGGTTTTGTTAAACAAGGAGATCCAAATAGCACACTACCAACACACACACTAGTGAAACATCTGGCAACTTTCAAATTTAAAAAAAAGAAAAAAGGCCTGACTGTTCTCAACGTAGATAATGAGGCACTCACACAGTGTCTGCTGTGTTTTATCTCGTGCTTTAGATTTCCGGTGCCTCAGTTCCTGAGAGCAGTCAGTTCCTCAGATTTAACATCTTGCAAAGCAGCTAGCACTTACAGACGCTAATGTAAAAAGACATGGCCGAGTTGTGCAGTTTCAAGGAACATGGAAGCTAGCTACCACTAAGAAGGACTGTAGATCACACTCTGTTAGAGGTTTGTCAGTCTTTGCTGTTCAAGATTCTTCAGAGACATTTCTGTCAGTGAGAGGCCTATTACTGGACTGAGAACTGGCTACTGAATTTAGAGCCTTTTAAACATCCTTAAAACACACATCTAGTCCCTGATCCTTCTCAAACTTCTCAGCTCCTATTAATGTTTGAAGACAAGTCCTTCCACCAACAAGTTACCATGTTTTTTCCCCCAAATTGCTGTTATATGTCCAAAGTTTGGACAGTATTAAAACTCATAATTAAAGACATTAATAACTGCAAATAATTTCTGCATTTTAGAAATCGTCATGTATCTGCATCAACAGACATAAAATATCAGATATCAGCATCGGCCTCCACATTGGTGCAACTCGAAGTTCCACAGTGTCTTTTTGATTCTTTTAAATACAAACACTAGTGTTCCACCATTCGAGCAGTGATACAGTCTGTTAGTGCTACTGTAACTACCAAAAAACCAACACTACGGTGCTATACAGTGCACTACACTACACACTCGTCAGCTTCATAGAAGTCAAAGCTGATCTGTTAATGTAGGCATTAAAGCAGGCTGCAGTTTGTGCAAAACCTTTTAGTTCCTCTACTCCTGATTTTGAGGAAATTACATAACCTAAGCTCTAGCCAGAACAAACAATTTGGTTGAGAAAGAAAATAAACCTACATATAAACTGCATATGCGAATTACAATCATTTTACTATACACAATACAAAAATTAGAATAGAAACACATTTTCAGTGATGAAAATTAAACCTACTGATGCTCCTGTTGAATTAAGCTACATTAAATAAGGCATCAGAGTTTAAGAATATAATCATGCACTTGTTCAAACATGAGGTGAGACCCGATTTGATTGGGAACCGACCTCCTCTGGGACAATATGATAACTTGTGGTCACACCAATTACACTCTACAAATTTGTCACCATTTCCATATTCCAACCTCTGCTTAGACGCTGTGTTTTGACTTGGTGAGAGATGCAGTAGCAGCTACTTGTGTCTCTGCCTTGCTACACTAGTCCAGGCCATATTTAAACATGACATGATTTCATTCACTTGTTTTAATCTTTTAAAACTGCTATATCTAAAGCCTTCAATAAATGAAGCATTAGAAGTGTCTGATTGTAACTATACCAGACAAAACACCTCACTGCACCCCCCGAGTGTATAAACCGAGGCTGAGGCCTTACCTCATAAGACCAGACACACTGAGTTCCTCCAAAACGTCTGACACAGCGGCCCACCTCCACATCTTCATGGGTGGTGTACATCTCCCTCAGGCAGGTGCTGATGTGGGGCACCATCCTGCGGAGAACCTCGCGGCTGAAGATCATGCCCGGACCCCCCATGCAGAAGTTCTCGCCTGGCTCAAGGGCCAGTTTGCCCAACTCCTCTGTAGTGCCCAGACCCGTCTGACCCAGGTACAGTGGCTTACTGCTGTTGAGAGAGCGCAAGAAAAGCTCCAGCCTTTCACCTAAGAGGGAGAGAGAAAGAGGGGAACAAAAGAGTATGAGAGGATGTGAGCGCTAGTAAAATAAAACCACTGTATAACATTTAGGTTATCTTTATTGCATACTGAAAATTAATTATGCATGTCTTAAGAGCCCAGAAAATGATTCTTTCTCCCTTACGGCTCAATATGTGATATACTTTATTACCACATGTATGCGGTTTTATTTGTTTATATTAGAGGGTTAAAAAAACAATGTCAAACAAAAAGTGCATTTCACCAGGCACTGCTCCTGGCATCCAAAACGGTGTCAATACATTTGGCCATATCTGTTCATCTTTTGTCTGATGAGAGGCACGTAAAGTAGCAGGCTTATTGCTTTGCTGTTCTAGAAGAACGGCAAGTATGAAAAGGAACTCGTTACTACATTTCAGCCCCATGCCTTATTAATGATCCACAGCACTGTTATTTGAAGCCTATAGTCTTGCACCTCTCTGCAATGTAAGTGTGTCCTGAGAAATCTAATGGAGGATTTAGCATTTTTTCATTTTAGCATTTTTTCATTTTATCAATTCAGAATGCCTCAAATGCTTGAAACGTACTTAAAGGTTCCAGTGTGACTGGAAATTTCAGTCATCCTAGTTCACTTATAACATTGACTTATCAGTAAAAAAAAAATATATATATATATAAAAAAAAAAATTTATATATATATATATATACACATATATATATACATATATATGTGTGTGTGTGAGTGTGTATATATATATATATATATATATATATAATGTATATAATTTGTATATAATGTGTATAATTTTTTCAAACCAACAAAATAAGCTGAGATTGTATCACATGCCTTATTTATGTTTGCCCCTGGGGGGGGTGTACTTTTCATGAAATACAGAAAACATGTAATGTCACCAGGAGTGTATGTCCAGGTAGGTGGGCAGGTAGGTAGGTGGGTGAATGAATGGATGGACTGGTAAAATAGGATCCTTCTTCCAAAACTACATGCAGAAGGAAAAACGTTCAATGTCAGATGGTTAATCTTCATGTTAATGGAATCTCTGGAAAATCTTTCAACTTCTGGGTACTTCCATTCCCTCTTTTACAGACACTTTCTATCGACCAGGAAAGAGAAAAAAACATCAAAGTAACACTGACTACTTCTCCAGTGAATGCACAAGGACCTGAACGCACAGGGCTACTCGGATAAGACTGAAATTTGAGGCTCTTATCTTCCCTTTCTCGTTTTCTCTTATGCTCACTTTCTCATCTATGCAGCATTTAATGGATGCCCACCAGCTCAGGTTTAAACTATTCTAACTTTGTCGAGAAATATAAAGTAAAGTGCCTCATTATTATAACGCGTGAATACACCACAGCACACAGTGTGAAATTCTTTCTCTGTATTTAACCAATTCACCAAGTGACGCAGCGTCCAGAAATCAGTGTGTGGGCACGGTAGCTTGCTTCAAGTGTACCTTCTTCAAGAACACCTCAGTGGTGCCACTGGTGCACCTGGGATTCAAACCCACAACCTTTTAACCATAAGGCCACTCGCTGCACATGAAAACTACTACCTGGCTTTTGTTTTGTAGTATTTAGTAACTTTAACACACACATAAACACACAGACCCCTTCATTCACCTCTAATGTAGACGTCGTCGTCAGCTCGCATGAACCACTCGTACTTGTCCAGATAGTGGTCATGCATGTATTTGAGCATCATGAAGGACTTCTTCTGAGGTGGGTATGAATCATCCACCCCTGGTAATGAGACCACGGGGACGGGGGCTGGCAGGGGCACCATATCTGAGCCTTGGCTGGAGAAAAACTCCACCTTGCCTGGCACGCTACGGGTCCACGTCTTGTGGGCAGCGACCGCCCTGGAGTCCAGGTACTTCTTGGCCGTCATGACCCCCACGTAGAGGAAGTGTCTGGGTTGGGGGTCGCCATTGCCCGTCCCGGGGGCACTCTCCTCTCCCCCCTCTTCAACCTCCTCTATCTCCTCCCTGCGCCAGGTCCGATCGGCCTCCCAAACTTTCCCCAACCCGTCTCTGTGGTGCGAGCAGGCGGGAGACCTTCTCCTGCCCCCGCCGTTCAGCTCCACCACGGCGGGCACGACGAGCCAGGACGCGGCGGTGAAACCAAGCACGACCCCCACGACCACACTCAGCCACGGTCTCCTGGACCTCACCGCCATGGTGGGGTGGTGGTGGAGGCACCAGCTGGTGGGAGAAGAAGGAGACTAGGAGCAAATCGAACGGTTCGGCTTGGTCCGCTTCACTGGACCACCGAGAGAGCATGGTGAGCCGGGGAGCGGCTGGAGGCAGGAGCTCCGACCCCGTGAGGACGCATGCAGGACGGAGAGAGCTGGAAAGTCCGATGGAGATCAAGTGTTGGTGTTTTTTTTCTCGCTGTTAGAAATAACCTCGTGTTTGTCCCGGCACTGCGGACCTCCATTGCTCTGCTGACTCTGTCCAGGCTCCTTTTGGGACATTACATTGGAAAGAAGTGTCCCGCCTGGCTGGAGTTTCGGCACTGTCCGTTAGGAAAGTCGCAAACTCTTCATCAACCCGGAGAAACCCCCAAATCAGGTGGTTTTAGGGAAAAAAGGGTTTCTCCTTCCAGACTTGCTCGCTGTCACAGTGATCTGAAGGCTCCTTTAAACAAAAAAGACCCACTCTTGGAGACTTCCCCCTCAGTTTGTGGAGCTGGAGAGACTCCGCCACCTAGCTAAAGCCAGTAACGCATCCACCGTTTGACTCGCCATTTTGTGTTCGGTACAGTTTTGGCACACACGGGTAGGCTGGAGAACTTACGGATCTTCTGCCACCACCGTGGTTCTCCTTCTCTGGATCCTAACCTGCCTCCCGGTTGCGGTGGCTTCGGGAAAAGCACACAGCAGCTGAAGTAACGGGAGTTTTCCCTCAGCTCGGCTGGAACAGGGCGGAGCGATAAGAGAGCAGTCTGCGGTTCCTCTTCCCAAACTGCGTCTTCAGGGAGCGCCAGCCGCACTCTCAGTGTGCGGCTCCCGAGAGGGCCGTTCTTTGCTAATCGACTATTTCCAATAAAACTGTCAATAAGAGGCTCATAATTTCTGTAGCAGTTGTCAAACGTAATAAAATTCGAATTTTTGCCACTTACCATTATAAACCCCTAAAATACCAAAATTGTAACGTACACTAGGCCTTTAGACAAATGTATTGGGGCGCCTGACCTTGGAGACTCTTATGACTTTGCATTCAGATACATTGCCTTTAATATGGTACCCCCTTTGCAGCGACAACAGCTGTCCACTCTTATTTAGGAGTATCAACACCTTCTGTTCATCCCAAAGGTGTAAGAAGGGGTTGAGGTCAGGGCTCTGTGCGGCCAGTTCTTCCACACTGAACTCATCCAGTAATATAGAAAAGGTTCTTTCTCAAATTGTGTCCACAAAGTTGGAAGCATGTTGTTGTCAAAAATATCTTGGTATGCTGAAGCATTGTGATTGCCCTTCCCTGGAGATAAGGGGCCGTCTTAATTAAAAAAGTAAGAAGCGTGTCCCAATACTTTTGTCAAAATGGTGTATAATGAATAAGCCCTTTCAAAACTCAAGAGTTCGGTCTTGATATGGTTTTTCTCCAGTCCATTGGTGAGTAGAGGACACCGGGCTGTTATTATTTCTTTAATCGAAAATCATTTTAGATGAATATTCAATTAACTTGCTTTAATCACTGTGGAAGGAAAGTGCATTCTTGACTCGATTCATTATTCATTCGATTCATTGAAACGGGTAGTTCAAATGAATCGGTTTTGAAAATGAATCACTCGTTTCTCTCTGATACAGTAGGTGGGTTGAATCATTTCATATGAGTGATTCATTGAGTTGATCAACTGATTCAACTGATTCATTCCCGTACCCAGAGGGCCACGTTGCGATTACCATACCAAAGTGTGTTAAACCCTGCCTGGCCGTACATCATACAGATCCCAGTGTGGTTTAGAACGCTGTGTTGACAGATCGTTGTTTTTGCCAGTCGAAACTCGTCTAGATGCTCCGAACCACGCTCTGATTTGAGAAGGCAAAAATAATATTCACTGTATGGCTGTTCTTGAAGCTCATTTCGCCTCAGGAGCTTACACAGCCTTATCTGGCCACGTGTGCGTTGTACTGTTTACAGAGAGTGAGGGTATAATTGAAATAAAATAATACTGGTTCTGAATGGTCACAGAAGCACAGTAAATGCTTTTTTGGCTTCAATAAACCTTGTCAAAACCCTGAAGGCTAAGGAGCTTAGTACAATGATCAAAGTAACAGGATTGACAGTGTAGGAGGGAGTGAGAGAGGAGAGGATATTTATTAGCCCGATACCCTCTCTCTCCTACTCGGTTTCATACATGTAGACCTCCTTTCTCTCCTACCTGGGCCGTTCGTACAGACCTCATTTCTCTCCTACCTGGGCCATACAGACCTCGTCTCTCTCCTACCTGGGCCGTACAGACCTCCTCTCACTCCATCCTGGGTCATACTGAAAGGGTATTGTACTAATCGACAGTGATTGGCAAGGTAGAAATATATGGGTTTTAATGTAATATTCCCTACTATTAAAGTCTACACTTATGTATTGTCTGACCAAATGCTCTGTACAGTAGAGTTTGACCTCAGTGAAAGCCCTCAAAGGGCGCTGAAGGTGAAGATGGTACAATGCCCTACTACGTAAGATGGCCTTGAAGTCCAGACTGGACATGCAGGTGTCTTTGAAGGCCAGACTGGAGGAGCTAACTGAATATTAATTACAGATAAATAATCTTGTAATTATTGGTTAAAACAAAGAAAGGTGGAGTTAAGCAAATTAGAGGTAGAAACAAAGAAAGATAGTGTTAAGCAAAAAGACGACAATACAGACCTCCTCTCTTTCTCTACATATCTAACTGTCTGTCTGTCTATCTGTCCATCCAACCATCCATCCATCCATCCATCTAAACATTTACGACAACCCACTCTGACCTATGGTACTAAATCATCACCAAGTGCATATCGCCCTCTAGTGTTAGGAAATATGGCGAAAGATGCGTCATCTCAGAAGGTAAATGGACTACAGGTGCAGGATTCTGTCTCTGGCCTTGGTACCTCCTGCACTGCCCTTCAGCAGAATCAGGTATGTAACAGCAGGGGAAGTGCTAGTCTGGTTAGAAACTCTAAACTCTAAACACTCACTCTAACAGGTAACACAAGTATACATGTATCAGAAACATGGTTATTTAATAATGATCATTATTAATAGTTCATCAGCAATTCCATAACTTCCACAATTTCCTCCCTTATTACGATAATGTATACAGTATCCATAGTGGGACAGAGCTTCTGATTTCAGTGCTGGTTTGTACTGTAAGGAGACATGTCTCATGGAGGCCATTATTTCTGGACAGACTGCTTCTGCAGGCAGCTTGTATAAAGCAACCTGCCTGTACCTTATGATTTTTACAGTGGATCTACAACCCACACAATGGCACTTACAGACTCCCTGACACACAACAAATAATAAGCAATAAAACATGATGAGAAGCAGATTTCTATTGGGAATTCGGAATTAATATGAATAACTGTTATTTATGTATTGACACTGGACCTGAAACTGCCGTTTTTAGTCTCATAGGTTCATCAGTAGCCTATGGGTGTGGCAGGACTCCCTCTTCCCAGCAGTATGGGTTGTGTTAAACAGGCCTCTGGGATCAGATAGAATTACACACACCTGCTACTGACGCCTGCTTATTCATTAATAAGTCATTAGCGCGGTCAGACCGAGTCAGACTCAGAAGCCAGTGTCAACTGGACGAAGAACATGGACATCACAGTCCTCCCCAACAATAACCATCCAGAGAAATTTCTCCAGCTGGATGTGGGGATGCTACCAGCCACCCACGGGATGTTCCAGATTGGGGCTGCGCTGTCTGGCCAGAGGCAGTGGCAGAACAGAGTATATTCGCAGGTAGGTGCCAATTCTTAAAGGTGAAACAGCTTGTAGCGCCATGATCAGAGTTACAGGGTTGACGGTGAAGAGGTGGGGTGTGATGGAGCAGAGGACCTTTGACAGGTCAGTGGTCACTTTCATACCAATGAAAAAGCCCAAAAGAACACCCTTGCTCAGATCCTTCAACACAGGGGAATTAAATGTCACTGTCTACTTCCACACTTCTTAAAGGAATGTTCCAGCCATCTGCAGCCTACTCTCCATCTACCACTTCTGTATCATATGCTTTACATGGACTGGGAAAAAGAACAGAAAGCTTCACCATCTGCTGTGTTTATTAAGGGCAGGGAAGTGTGGAGGATTTTAGAAGGACAGGTTATCAAATCTAAGGTGTGTGGGCGTGTTAGTGGTTTTGTCAAAACAATTTTTGGTAAAGTCATGTGGGATAGATTAGGGGTCAACTGACTATATTATATTTGTAGAGTTGTGTGCATTGAGAAAGGATGCATGTCAAGTCAAGTGATTTAAACAGCCTTTTAATGAGAGGTCTGGTTCATGGCAATTGTTGACGTTTCTAAGTCAAGTTTTGCACGCTGTTTCAGAAAATCACATCCGTTTTTTCCCATCTTCAATGGTTCTAGAGATAAACTAAGTTTCATGTAAATTTTTCATTAAAAGGTTGCTCTAATACCACTATTATTTTCATATTAGTCTCACTGATGCATGTGTTGGCAACCCTGTTATCTACATGTACAACAAACCAACAACATAATATTTAAAAAGTTATAAGTATAACAAAAGATCATGTCAGCCGAGACGTTTCTAACTAAACCCATGAAGCTACATGAAAAGAAACGTTACTGAGATTGTAGAAAGAAGACTACAAAATGTAATGAAACTAATTTATGTTGCCTCATACATAAAGGTCATTCAATGTGCTTTACAATATACAAATAAAATATTCAGAAATCAGGAAGGAGAAAAATTGTAGGATACAAAAAAAGAGAATTAATAGAAAATCAATAAAAGAAAATAAAGTGGAATGGAAGAATAGTGTGGTTAACCAAACTGTCTGGTGTTCGAGAACCTAAAGACCATCCTCTACATGTGTCTGATTAGAGAGGTGCGTAAATCATCTTGTTCTCTCTTCTCTCTACTGAACACAGGGAAACACAGCAAACTTGTATAGTTGCTCACTCTATAAAGTAGATCGAGATCCGGTTGAAAAATACTGCAGTGAATCAAAAAAAGTAAACATTTTGCTGCACTTGATATTGAGGTTGTAAATCTTGCTTTTATTAGAAAAACACTTCTCACACTCTGAGGCTATTGATTAATCCATTAAAAATCAAGGGCTCAAAGATGGGCCCACACTTTAGTTCTTTACTCTCATGACTCCATACACTTCTTCCAATCACAAAGCCTTACGTGAAATAATAATAAAAGAAGGAAAAACACTTTCATAACTTCAAATGTATGTAAATATTAAGGGATCAATTTCAAGTAATTTGGATGATCTCTATTCACGGGCAGCTTCCAGCTGCAAATAAAACAAAAAATGAGTTTTCAAATTTGCAATGCAGTCCAGACATATGAACGGGATGGCTGGGGTTTCTTTTCTTGGCTTATTTGGTTTTCGGTGTAAATGTTTGTTCCATATGCTTGTTCTACACAGCGAGAGCAGAGTCGGCTGAAGAGGACAGAAGGTCTGCAGCCTCCATCAGTCAGTCCGGAGTTTAGAGACCGCGAGCTGGAGCAGCACATCACACCACTTACCCTGAAACCAAAGATCAAACAGAACCCACTCTACATGGAGATACAGACTGTTGAAGAAGAGGAAAACCACAGGGCCAAGCCCTCCTGGACCATTGAGGACTACGACAGACATTGCATGCACACCAGCTTATCAGACTATCTAAAGGTACAGAGTCACAGTATTTAGTCTCTACCAACAACAGAACCCACTCTGGAAAACTGGATGGAGTGGATAGGTTGGTTGATATACAATTTGCCAGTGAGGGGCTTTAAAGGAAAAGCTTTAATTCACTAAAGCACCACATTTTGATATTTGTGTCATGTTTAATATCTCTAATGTAATTAACGAGGGTGGAGGTAGCTCAGTGGGTAGGATACTTGCCTCCGGACCAAGAGGTCATGGGTTTGAATCCTACCTTCAGCATACCATCACTGGGTCCCTGAGCAAGACCCTTAATCCTAAATTGCTCCAGGGAGAGACTGCCCCCTGTAGTTAAGGGAATGGAAGTCGCTTTGGATAAAAGCGTCTGCTAAATGCCGTAAATGTAAATGTAATGATGAATTAGGGTAGGCACTACTACTGTTGCTAGCTATGCATACTACTTTGCATGTCATACAGAGTTAGAATTCACATAAACAAGTCTACTTTAGGCTACTTAACACAGCAGTGCTTGCTTGAGGCAATTGTGATGAATTAGGCATGCAGTTTGTAAACTGAGGGGGTTGAAGTTTCCAGTTCTTTTACATAGTCATTCGGTGTTTAACTACTCTAGTGCCAAACTAAACGAGCATAAATAAAATTTATATTTGATTCTAATACAGGTGTGAAGCAAATGAGTGACACTGCAGAAGTTTTAAGATGAGTAAAAGACAAACAGCGCAAGACAGAAGAAAGATTTATCTGGTGACAGTCAATACTGGTGTTAGCAACTCCCACTGTTACTTGACACTTGAGAGTTTAAGTGTCACCAGATGTAATGCCACCCAACCAATCCACCTCTTAGATAAGGAATCTTGAGTAGTCAGTGTTGTGCAGAATACTGACTATTCTGTCTTCAATGTTTTCAGTAACATATTTAGAATACATTCAGCAGATGTCAGAATACTGTTGTAATGTTAACTTAGGGCTCATTGGTCCCTGCTCTTACTTTTTGGTAGTTTATTTATAAAGCTTTTTGCTCTGCTTCAGTCCACTGCTGTTCCCACAATCCTCTGAATATGAATCCAGAACACACCCACCCACCCACACCCACACACCCACACACACCCACCCACACACACAGCTGAGGTTGTTCAGTTCAGTTGTCCCCCAAAAGAGCTCAGTAACAGATAAATAACTGAGATAAATAACCGACCATCACACTGATTTATCAGTCTACTCAGCCTTTAGCAGCAACTGCAGTGTTCATAATGAAGCCATTTGTTACTTCAGAGTCTATCTATTGAGTGTGTAATTACACAGTTAGTTAATGAACAAGTATCAGTGAGATTTATTTGAGAGGCTGAATGTTCTTTTTAGCGGGAACGTTTTTTAAGAGTAAAGTACGCAGCTTTTTTAAACTATAATGAGGGCCAAATACAGATTCTCCATTTCTGTATTCTGAACACATGTTGATAATACTCATATTCCACTTCATCTCAACCCAGGGAATAGTCTGGGAAAACAGTGTTAGTCTTCAGATGCTCACTACACAGGCTGATGATCATGGCAACACTCATAATTACATATTCATATATGTAAAGTGCACATCAAATCAAAATCAGTGTGATTTCACTTCCACTGGCTTTAATCACACATCATTCATATACTGGAGAGTATTTGCAGCACAGCAGGGGGACTTTGGATCAAGCGGAGTAATGAACATATGTGAATACAGATGAAAAGAGACTCTTTTTTTGTGTTGCAGCATGGACTGTCTAATCCTAGCTTAGGCTAATGATGGTGAAAGTTTAAACCAAGCCAAAACACTGGACACTGGACATTTTATGCTAGAAATATGAATGAAAATGCAAGGTTTAATTTCAGCCCTATCTAGATTTGTTTCAGGGACTGAGTGACTGAAAATATGTTCTTGGTGCTAAATGTTGCGGTGTGTACTCCAGATCACTCTGTTCTCTTTTAGGAAGACCCTAGGAAACTGAACTTTTGGTTGGAAGATCTCTACACTCCAGGCTTCGACTCCCTGTTGAAGAAGAAACAAGCAGAACTGAAAAGGAGCAAAATCTGTAAAATAATGAGTTTGGTCATTTTGTCTGTTTGCCTAGTTGTGGTCGTGATTACGGTACCAGTTGTGGTTACACAAAAACAAGGCTGAATGATAAAATCACAACAGGATACATTAGACCAGCATTTTATTACATAGCATAGTGCTGGGGACAGGGGCGGAGCCAGGGGGGTGGCCGGGGGGGGGGGGGGGGGGGGAGGGG
>JBBPDH010000034.1:5134037-5145176 GCA_037974565.1 Clupeocharax schoutedeni | reverse complement strand
TTTGTCTGGTAAGATTAAAAAGATATAAAATAAAAACTGGTATATGCCGTTTGCACAAATCCCTGTGTTCTGGAAGCTCCAGGTTTACACAAATGACAAATTAATTTCAACATAATTAAGTGCTACTTGTTCTTAAGTGAGTTTGTCTCTCTGGATTTTTAAAAGCACCCTTTGGAAGGGTCTTTTCTTTGTTGCAAAATCACTGCAAAAATGAATACAAAGATGCCTTTAGCAGATATCAGAAACAATCATTGCAATGCACAAAACAGAAAATAGTTCATCACAGCACCCAGACCTTTACTAGAACAGGCCATCCTTCAAAACTAAGACATCGACTGGTGTAAGAGGCTACTAAAAATCTAACCATCACCCTCAGAAATCGGCACTGCTTTTTGGCTGAAACTGGAGTTAAGGTGAAGGATTCACAATTTCAAGAGCTCTCCATGAGGCCTCTATAGGGAGGTAAAAAGAACGAACACATTTCTTAAGTAGACCCACACAAGCACAGGAGAATGTTTCGTGGTCAGATGGCACTCAAAACAGAACCTATAGACTTAAAAGTGTAGTTTGATAGGTATGTGTAGTTTAATACTAACTCTGCACATGGCTTAAACAGCCTGCCGATGGTGAAATATGGTGGTGGTAGCATCATGCTGTGGGGATGTTTTTCATCTTCAGGCACTGGGAATCTTAGAGTAGAAAGAAAATAGGATGGACACATACTGCACGATATTGCAGGAGCACGTCTTCTAGTTTGCTGTAAACTTTTTGCTCAGGAGAAGATTTTTAACATGACAATGAATCTAAGCCTAAGGCAATAGCAACACAGGAGTGGCTCAAAACACAGAAAGATGAATGTTTTGCAGTGTAAAAACCCTGATCTGAAGCCTAGTGAGAATCTGTGGCACTGTTTGAAATCTGATATCCAGATGCTCAATTCCACCAATCATGAAGATCTCTATAAACTCTGCAAAGAGAAACAACTGAACTGAAAACGATGCAAAATACTGACCCCCAAAAGAATTATTGCAGCTATTACTTCAGCTAAAGCTTGTGTTGGTGTATTGGTGTGTAAGATGAATACTGTATTTTAGGGTTTTTTTTAATAGATGTACAAATTGTTTGTTATCCATAAATTAATGAAGACTTTCAATGGGGTTGAATACTTTTGCTAGACACTGTTAGTCTACTAAGATAAGATCTTGTTGTTTCAGGTGAAATAGGCTTGCTGGTTGCCCCACTGTCTTTCACCAACCCCTTTCTTGGTTACGCGGGAAATGAGGCCATGTCTGAAAAGAAGTTGCTGAGAGACGTGTTTAAAGAGGGTGATGTGTATTTCAACACTGGAGACCTGATGCTCCAGGACCAGAGAGACTTTGTCTACTTCAAAGATAGGATTGGAGACACATTCAGGTATTGTCAGAGCTTGCTGTTCCTTCATTCTGTCACCTGTGTAGCTCTTGTTTGCTAACAGTTTCTTAAACTCATGCTTCATAACATGACAGACCATAATTAAACTTTTTCGAATGTTTAGTGTATTCTTGTCCTTGAAGACAGGAAATCAGGTCTTTTGACCAGAAATTCTGAACGAACCATTGAATGTTAAGATTAATGTGCGGCTATTCATCAAAACTAGACTGCATTGCCAGTGCCATTAGTCCTTGATAGCACCCTGCTGTATCCCCAGTGCCACCGACCCTTCTGCTGACTAATCCTAATTCTAGCCCTCATGTGAATGAGCTCACCCCAGTGAGAATGCTCAGTGCAGAAAGCTTCCCAAACTCTCTGCTCTGGTTGAAACCCTGACCGAGACTAATAGAACCTGGCACAGCTTCTGAAGAGCCAGGCCAAGAACTAGGCTGCCTCCATTCATAAAAATGCCAGCAGTGACGCAAGGGTCCTCTGCCAAAACCCATCTCGGGACGGCCTGTCAATAGAGAGTAATGTACTTTAGAGTAGAGTGAAAGAGAACCGCCTCCATGGCTGGTTGAGAGATCTCTGGGATGTTAATGAGGAAATAACCGCCATGACGAGAGGATCAGAGAACAATAGGCGCATTAACAAGCATGCCATCAGGTCAAAAGCTTGGGGGCTTGATTGAAGACACCAGAAAGCAGGGGTCACAATGGAGCCATTTGTCTTTCTCAAGTATTGCAGGTCGTGGACACCACAAAGTTTGACACAAAACAATGGTAATTTATTAACTCTGAGACAGAAATATTGAATGAAGGCCAGTGAAACCCAAGAGAGAAAGTCTTCTGCTGTTATTTGTCCTACGAGAAATCTGCTGGTTTTATGCCTTTTTTCTTTTTTTTTTTATATTGCTCAGTTTTCCCTTTTTTTTTCTTAATGAAGGTCGCTTTGTGGTTTGAGGTCTGTTCTATAAGGTTTTCTGTTTAAAAAGTTCCTTTTAATAATAGGATAGAAGTGTACTTTGCAAAATTACAGTATTGGTGTTTTTTTGGAGCAAAGGGCTTTTCCGCCTACTACCAATATTCTGAGGAGCGGTGTATGTACTCAAAACCAACTATCTCTCTTCTTTTCTTCCTTCCTTCCTTCCTTACCTGTTTGTACCATATTAAAGGTTATCACGGTATATAATAAGCCCTTCATTATGGACTATAAAACGTTACCTATATAATACATATTGCAGAGGTACTGTAGATTTATTGTGAATCCGTTCAGCTGAGACAAAAAAAAACCACGAGGCAAAAAAAACCACGAAGGAATAATTGAAAACAGTATAGAGCTGTAATGCATTCTCCTTCTTTTCTCTGGCGTATTTCTGACTTTTATGGAGGCTCTTTAAAGTCACAAAAAAAGGAACAAATCTTGTTTCACTTCTGCATTATGCATAAATGTTGCCCTCAAACTGTACATGTTCATACATGTGCCTTTGAGTCATTTTTTGACATTCTTGGCATGAACTGCCAGCAGTGTCTTCATTTCAAGATATTTTTGCTTAAAACTCCACCCTGAACACAGAAACAATCTGCTCTGCAGTTCATACTGCAATGCTTGTATATTATTACCACTTCTCTATGGGGCAATTGGTAGCCTAGTGATTAGGGAGTTGTCCCTGTGATCAGAAGGTTGTGGGTTTGAATCCCAGAACTACTAGTGGCACCCTTGAGGTACAAATGGTGTGTTTTTGGCTGCCTGCTGCTTCACTTAATGAATAGATTAAATAGAGAGACAGAATTTCCCATTGTTCACGCTGTGTGCTGTGCTGTGACAAATGGTCACTCTACAGACTGATAGATAAAATGCATTACTGTGTTTCCAGAAACTTCACTACTGTGAGGTTTTAGCAGCCAAACCTAACTAAAATTGTAAAAACAAGAGTAGGAGAAACATTCCACTTTGCTGGCTGCAATCTAGATGTCTCCGTTGTTTGTGGTAAAGTATTGGATTCTGTTCACACATGAGCTCCTCTCGTAATTTTTCCTGGAATTATACTAGGTTGAGCTTGAGCTGGCCAAGTGTTTTTGGTCAGTGATCGGTGGAAGTGGCGGGCCAAAGCAGCTGGATCATGAAAACAAGATTTTAGTATTTTTAATTATATATATGATCATGCTTAACATGACCTGGGACATGAACCAACAAACACAGTGGTTTATTAGGGATTTCAGGATGTCCAGAGCTCGTTTATGAGAACCCTGATCGCTTCATATCCTGAAACAATAAGACTGAAAACCACCACAGGGTGTCTGTAAAGGAGCCCTTATTGAATGAATTTAAATGGGAATGAAATGAAATAAAATATTTATTTCTTCCAGAGGTTTTGGATAACAGAATAACATGGATGAAGAATAAACACCAGCATGTTTAAGTATAATAAACAGGTTCTAGGCAGGAGGATGTCAGCCTTCTGTCTACTGATTGCTTCTTGTTTCGCAACATTATTTGTTCTATTGGTCAATTGCATATTGTAGCATGAATGTACAAGTCACTGTCAGGAATTCCCATAACTGCAGCTCAGGAGAGTCTTTAAATAGCAGCAGTTGTGAAATAGTTTTGTTTTGCTCAGTTGTCCACAAATGTGCCATCTGATTTTTTTTTTTGACTTGATCAGGAGTGCCCTCTAGTGTCTGTGAAACCAGAAGCTCTTATAAAGTGATCTTTCTCACCACTGCTTCTGTGGGTTAATTGGCATAGGCTTTAACTGTAGCATGAAAGAAAGTGTTAATCATAACATTTTACTCTGGTTTTATCTGGTAATTACAATTCTAACCTCAAACCTGCTCTGATTTAACATTGTGCATGTTGTCTGACTCACCCAAATCAACTCCACTATATGGACAAAAGGGGACTCATCGTTTTAATGGTTTGGACTAGGCCCATTACTTCCAGTGAAGGGCAAACTTAATGCTTCGTCATACCAAGACATTTTGGACAACGCCATTCTTCCAACTTTGTGGACACAGTTTGGGGAAGAACCTTTTCTAATCCAGCATGACTGTGTCTCAGTGCACAAAGCAAGCTCTATAAAGGTCATGGTTGGATGAGTTCGGTGTGGAAGAATTTGACTATCCCACACAGAGGCCTGATCTCAACCCAATCCAACACCTTTTGAATGAACTGGAACAGAGATTACGAGCCAAGCCTTCTCCATTCCAACATAATCGTCTGACCTCATGAATGCTCTACAGAATGAATTGACGCAGAAACTCCCATATTTTGTGGATAGCCTGTCAAGAAGGGTGGAAGCTGTTATGGTTGCTAAGGGGCACCGACTCTGTATTAAAGTCTATGTATCTGAATGCAATATCATTAAAGTCCCTGTTGGTGTAATGGTTGGGTGGCCTAATACTTTTGTCCATGCAGTGTATTTGTTTAAGTTAAATATATTTTAATATAACAAACCAAACCTTTAGATAAAAAGCCAATAAAATGTTCACTTTTTCTTTAGACTCATACAAAAGCACTAGTTCTAAGGCATTGTTTTTGTGTCGTTGACAGATGGAAAGGGGAGAATGTGGCCACCACAGAGGTGTCGGAAGTTTTGGGCAGTTTGCATTTCCTGCAGGAAGCGAACGTCTACGGCGTCACTGTGCCAGGTGACTGAAGTCCTCTTTGACCTTATGATTATGAGATCACTCATGAAGTTGAGATCCTTTTGAAGTTGAGCCAAACAATTGAATGGTTCCTCTATCAACAGTGGAGTTTTTGCCAGTGCTTTTCTTGTATTGAATGGCGTGTTTTGATTTAGTCCCACATGAACATATCAATTACATCAGCTGAAATACATTAGTATAAGTAACACTTTAAAGTGCATACAGCATGAACTCCTTGTACTCCAGTCCCAGCTTTATCTTCAACTTCTTATAGTTCATGAAACCCAAATATCTAAAGATAAAGCCACAGTTTGGCTTTTTTGTGGTTTTAATAGAAATGTAGTATTCGTGTCTAACCCACAACAGTTTAATAAAAGGCAGCCATGAATGCTGGACCTTGCAGGAGTGTTTTATTGATTTCTAAATCTTTTACTGTATACCCCAAATAGTAATAAATCATCGCCTGTGTCTAATTTTACTCAGTCATTTTCAGTACTTCACTTGCCTTAATGTTCAGATACTTTTTTGTACTGTGGATACAGTTGAGCACCTCTGGCATGACATATTTGGTTTTCAGTCACAATAAGTTACAGATTTTCTATAGGTAACACACTTCTCTGCATTTTATTTCTTTTTGGAAAAACTCTAATAGAAAATATGCATTCGTTTTGTATTCTCTGCAGAGAATGGGCTTATTCTCACTTTGAAAATCAACAAAAAATGTAATTTGACTGTAAACCTTTGCATATTACTGTATATATTGTATATGGCATGCATTGTAATGCCAGTGTATTAATTTCATGTAAGTTTAGTGTGAATAACGTGTTCCAATTCTGCTTCACAGGCTATGAAGGAAGAGCAGGGATGGCAGCTGTAGTCTTAAAAGAAGGCCATGACCTGGATGGAGAAAGTCTTTACAACCACTTAGTAGAGAGCCTTCCTGCGTACTCCTGGCCCTGGTTTTTAAGAGTGCAGGCGAGATGGCAGTAGTCATTTTTCACATGTATAACTCCAGCAGAGTAACGTGTTTATTGCAGTGTTTTGGTGTAAATCAGCTTTGTGTAATGACTGCTCTCCACTCTCAGTGGATCAGCATGTTATTTATGAGTCATAGCCATTTTTCCATTTGTTTGGTCTTTAATTATTATGCATGGCATGTACCCTGTCATTGCAAACCATGCTTTGAACTCGTTCACCACCAATTTTGAGTTTTCCCATTTTCCACTGTCTAATTTTTCTCTTAGCTTGTCTTCAGGCGTATGTGTGGTGTGTACTTTGAGGAGAAAACAGCTGTTTCTGAACTTCGTTGTTCTTTCTCCTCCACAGACGTCCTTGGATGTGACAGAGACCTTTAAGCAGCAGAAGAAGCATCTAGTGGAGGAGGGTTTCTGCCCTCAAGCTGTACAAGACCCCCTCTACTTTCTTGACAGCTGTAAGAAAACCTACGTCACCCTCTCTCAGAGTGTTTACGATGACATCGTCTCTGGAAAGATAAGACTCTGAATGCTTCGTCTAGTCACAAGGGAAGGAACGCGCTCCTGAATTTGGATTTTATTAACGCTACAAAACGGGAGATCCACTTTTACTGTGTATTGTTATACAGGGAACTGTCTTTTGTTTATACTCTTCAGAGTTATTAACTAATTTATTTTACTAATATATTAACATGAACATTAAAGGCTGGTAACATGTATATCAGCAATTTAATTGGCTATTTAGATGCATTAAAAAAATAGTGCAGTTGTATTAAAAAAAGTGTTTCTATCTACTATGTCAAAAAGAAAATCATCTGTTTTTGGAATTCTATGTATTTTCTCCTTAATTTTCTGTGTAATGTTACTATAGGGTTTTCCATATTTCTCATAGGAAAGTAGTATTAGATGGAAGTTTTTGATACCGGACTATAAATGCTAAAAAAATGTTACAGTTTCTCAACCAACTGATATTTTAATCACAAAATTTACATTTTCCAAAAGCAGTGCAGCTCTTTAGCAAATTTCTGATCTTGAATGTTAAATTGTATGTATGTTTTTACTTCCATAGGAACAGTTGTTGTTAAAATCAAGCTATAGACTTGGAATAGTTTGTCAACTTTTCTAGAAAAAGTGAGGCAGTCGGTTATAGAGGTTTTTAAGGAAACTCAACATTTAAAGTTCACAGCACATGTGAATGCCAGCTAAATTGGTATTAATACAGAAGTTAGCTTTGATTGTTGTTTTCTTTATTATGTGTGCCTATTTCAGTGAAGCAGAATCTGTATCTGTACCTGGATAGTGAAACTGCTGTGAGGTTTCTGTGGAGATGATGGCTGTGTTTTTATTGGGTGCCTTAAAGTAGCTGAGTTCTTCAATCAGGATGCTTGTCTGGATACTTTTGGGCAGCCATATTGAATTAAGGCTAGCAGTCAAACCGCAGTCTTTGTTTCTTTTCTAATCCAAAAACAGATGCTGTCTAATTATTTGTACTCTGCACTTTAGAAATATGGCTAAAATTTCTTGGCTTTTTCTTAGCTTCAGTTAGTTTTGTGTTGCTGTTCTTCCTTTTTTGTGTCAGCTCAAGTATTCTGTACGTCTTTTAAATACCTGGATGTCTGAAGGTCTTCTGTACTTCAGGTTTATGGATTCTGTAGCAATATTACATCAAGGGGATAATACAGCCTTGAAAATGTTATTCCATGCATTTGAGGGCTTTTATAGTACAAGTCCAGGCACCCTGACTTAGTGCTACTAGACAAAACTGCAAAAAGTGTGTATTACAATTATCACACATACAATGACAGTATTTACATTGCCAGATTTCTCTCAATCTCCCTTATCTTATTTCAAACTTCCTGTACATTCTATACATGTTTAAAACTAGATAAGAAACAAACTCTATTAACTTTATACCCTACTTCCACTAGAGGTCAGCAAAGACACACAGATATTTGCCAGGAAGCCATGGACTGTGCTAAAAGAATCTTGATAGCAATACAGAAGCATTAAACTCTGGAATGCTTTTAAAACGGGTGCTTTATTCTGGTCGTGTAATTAATGAAAGAGATGATGCCTCCAAGTGCTGAGCATCGCTGTGCCAAACAGGATGAATAAGTGTTATCAGCGGAATGCTTGAGGGCATCAGCAAGTGTGCACTGGAAGATGAGGAAATTACAGATTAGATTAACACAGATGAGCTCTGCCCCCCCCCCCCCACACACACACACACACTGAGTTGTTTGAGTTCTTACAGAATGTGTTGCTTTGTTTTTATTTCATTTTATTTAATTAGACATGGTTTGCTGTCTAGTTTCATTTCATTTACAGTAAAAGGAAGCAGAGCTAGAGATACAGCTCTATATTTATGAATGGGCTCTATATTTATAGCTAAATTGACATTTACATGAAGACTAAAGTACACAGTAGTACACACCATAGCTACCTATTCTAAACAGCTGTCATCTGAAGGATGGGCAGCAGAGAGGAGGTGCTCTGAATGTCAAGTGAACTAAAACCAAAGGTGTTTAATAATGTCTACTAATGTAGAAGCAATCAAAAGCAACTTCAGAAAACTGCAAAGCCAGATCCAAAACCTCAAGTGTGGGGTTCCTCAGAGAATGGTAGTGGAACCTCTATCGGCATGGGGAATCAAGTCTTTTTTGTAACGAAATGAACTCAAAAAATCATAAAAAATTTCCTCCACAGTTTAGTTGTGTTCAATACGTCTCACTAGCTAGGACTCCTGCAAGTCACAAAATACCACCACCACTTGGAGGATGAAGGTCCTTACGAGCCTCCGCAGAATCACGTAAATGATCACTACATCGTTTTTGGCCACATCATTGGATTATTTAACATGCTTAGAGGAGAACACTAACTGCTCCTCAGGAGACTGCTATACAGCTACTCCAAAAATTGCCAACTCCGTCAAGACTGTTCTTAATGGGATTTTTTAATTACTGCTAATTTAATGGTTGAAATGTAAATATGTAGTTTATTGTGGAATAGTTAATTATAGACAAACTTGTCTACTCAAGATTACAGTTGAGGTGATGGGAACCAAGGGCCACAATGCTTACAGCGCAAATGGAGTCTTTTATTTACTGTCCAGAGTGACTAGTGAGCCAACGGGTGCCTTAGGAATGTAATGTTGATACAGTGAAATGATAGTTAAAAAATAAAGGGAAAAAAATATCTATTTGAGATTATTCTAAACCATCTCCACGAACATGTTAAATTTGTATGTTATATTTGTATCCTTCCACCCAAACATTATCCCAAAATGATCATCATCATCACCTGAAAGGATATTTGTAACTACTGTATGCTCTCCAGACGTCTTGTTCCTATCACAACACAATTCCATTTTTTTCTGGAACTAAGTGCTTCACACCAAACCCCTCCGATTGATTTCATTTTCATGCTTTCTGTGCAGAACTGTTGGGGTGGAAAGGGTTAAAACTGACATTTAAGTGCATGAAAATTGACCTAATTGCTACATGTCTTTGCTGTGGAAAGTTAAAGACCTAAAAAATCATAATAGCTTTTGACAGACTCCCACTCAGGAGGGATCCGTGCTGCTGGCAGGTTCGTGGTGGTCGGGTGGTCAGGGTGGTCGTGAGGTCAGTTCTGAGTGAATGAGCAGGTAATGTGCGTCTTCCTGCCTTCCCACCTGTGGGCCGCGACCTGCGCGCGCGCTGCTGAGAGCACGGAGGCGCGCGAGGCTCTGGAGCTCTGAGACTCTGCCTCCTCACTGATGACTGGGAGAAACACCAAGTTCCTTCAGAGCTACTCCAGAAAAAACAGCAAAACTCTCTTTTACCGGGATATGTGCTGCATCCCTTCCTCACGATCCGCTGTTTAGTTATTTACAGTAGTTTTTCCAGTTTTCAGGAGCCTAATCGTTTAAAAAGGGGGAAATGGTCTTGTTTTAGGTGAGCGGGGGTCTTTCTTGCTTTCGGGGAAAATAATTGCGCTTTTTGAGCTCCACCACGGCGAATGCGAGAAATTGCAAGAGTTGTATGATGTGTGAACGGAGTTTGTGGAGTTTGTGGCGCTTGGCTGGGTACGTGGCTGTGCTGGGCGTGCTGGTGGGGAAGGTGGTCCCGGAGCTGCCCGCTGCCCCAGGGAGGACCGGCCGGACTCAGGTGGACGGCAGCCCAGCCAGCCGAGTGAGGAGACGCGGGAAGCAGGAAGCGCTGAGAGGGTAAGTGCCTGCAGGAGGAACCCCAGCTCTGGCTGTTCTCGTTTAAAAACTAATGGTTTATCGCAGTATCACAAAACAGAAGATATGACTAGGCATATTAATGCACGTGCATACTCTACGCAAACCTCAATTTTATATTTACAAAAGTATTACACATTACACCAATAGAGATTTTAATTACATTGCATTCAAATACATTGACTTTAATATGGAGTTTCTCCCCCCTTTTGCTACTATAACAACACATTTCTTGCAAGGCTTTCCACAAGATTTTTGAGTTTTTATGAGTATTAGTTAATTAGTTAATCCAAGAAATTGTTGGATAGGGGTTGAGGTCACGGCTCTGTGCGGGCCATTTAAGTTATTCCACACTGAACTCATCCAGCCATATAGAAGGTTCTTCCCCAAACTGTGCCCACAAAGTTGGAAGCATTGCGGTATTCAAAATATCTTGGTCTGCTGAAGGATTTAAATCACTGGATGTAAAGAGGCCTAGCCCAAACCTTGAAAAACAGGTGTGTCCAAATACCTTTATCCATATAATGTATTTTTTTTTGCACAGATGCATCCTACTTAGCAGTATCAAAAAAAACAACTGAATCTTGAGCTCAGAACCAAAAACAGTGTTGAAGCAGAAAATATGTGTCGTTACACCCCTTATTAAATACATTTAAGGAGGTACATAGCTTGCTTTCTCCACCCACACTCCCCCAAATCATATTTAACTGAGATTAATGTGCCAATTAATTGAAGTTTTCCATTTAATATAGACTTTCTTTGCCTAAACTGCAGTTTCACATATTAGAATCAGAATCGCTTTGTATGTATGTGAGCGAGCACATACAAGGAATTTGATTCCGGCAGATGGTGTCTCTCAAGTACAAAATAGACAGTATACTGG
>JBBPDH010000034.1:5105988-5120675 GCA_037974565.1 Clupeocharax schoutedeni | reverse complement strand
TTTGTGTGAGCATGGAAGTCAGTATAGGAACAGAAAGAGACCCCGTACTAAGCATTTATAAACACGTTATGGCATCTGCTTATTTTATCC
The DNA here is from genome assembly GCA_037974565.1 of Clupeocharax schoutedeni. Lineage (NCBI taxonomy): Eukaryota > Metazoa > Chordata > Actinopteri > Characiformes > Alestidae > Clupeocharax > Clupeocharax schoutedeni. The sequence goes on along the minus strand of JBBPDH010000034.1, from coordinate 5,120,585 downwards.
GATTATAATTTGGTCCAGTAACACATATGGTATGTGTAGTATGTGCTAACTTTCCAGTTAAGCAGCACTCGTTGACAAATGCCACAAATATTAGGATTACATTTAGAAATACCTTATATTAAAATGCATGTATTTACCTGAAGCTGCTGAGTCACTGCAAAAAATATTTACAGTAGAGATCCTACGACTACATTTTTCTTGATTCAGGCCTGTTATTTTCATGTTTTCTCAGACTGAACAAATAACATGCTTTTATGCTCCCAATTTGCCAAACACTGTGATCTCAAACAGGATGCCTCAGAGCAGGAAGCTTCGCTGATGTTGAATTCTGGCAAACTGATTGTTTGTTTGTTTGTTTTTAAATCTCAAATATTAGAGAGCTTTTAAAGAAACCATTAATTAGTAGTTGGGATACAACACACAAGTACAGATCTGATTTTTGAAATGTTTATTATTCGTGTTTCAGAGTGTGCATAAATATTCAGTAGATGCTAAGCTGCCATAGTGGAGATGACTGTACACTAATTTCATTATTCCTCAGTTTCCACCCCAACTAAGTTTTATTATACAGTATTCCACCCATTAGCTCACACAATGCCACCAACACTGTCTAGCATGTAAAGTCTAGCATGAGTCACGCAAAGCTTCACCAATCTCACTGTACAGTTCAACACACTAAGAATACTAACCACCAGTTATATCGCAGACACCTCTATTTTCTTACATAGTGCCGTGCTTGCATTCAGTGTTCTTACTCATACAGAGAGTGCACCCTGTGACTCCAAGTTTGGTTGTGGCATCTCTGGAGATGGAATTCTCAATCTCTCAACGATAGCACCAATGCTTAGACTGGCCCTTTTAGCATATAAATTAAATGTTATTGCTCCCTCGGTTAGCTGCTGGCCTAGTGGTTAGGGAGTTGCCCCCACAATCAGAAGGTCGTGGGTTCAAATCCAACCAAGGGCACCACTGACATCCAATGTACTTTGTGCAAGGGCACAACTGAGGTAGCCTTGAGCAAAGTACCATCCCCATACACTGCCCCTGGGTGCCATTCAAGGCTGTACACTGCTTCACTATGTGAAATTGTTAAATACAGAGAAAGAGTTTCATGCTGTGGTGTGTTTTATTTTATATCAAATCCTGTCTTAACATGCACTACTGCAATTTTATAACACCTATGACTAAGAAAAAAAGGACTTAATTTGGTTCAGTCTCATCTGACTGTTACTTGAGTATAAGTTCATATTTTAGTTAGTGTGGATATTAATACCAATCACATCACTGAATGTTGGTTGTTATTTTATGTGTATATTCAGTTATTTTAGAAAAGTGATTTTCATGTAGAATAGTCTGCAAATAATTAATGAACTATTCTGTCATTAATGAGCTGAAATCATAGTTTGGCAAGATGTACATCCATGGTTCAGTTCTGTTTAGCTTTCCAAAAAAAGCAAATTGGATTCTAATGCATTTCCAGATGTGTGATGGGCTGATTGCTACCTTCTACCATCTGTATCTCACCTGCCAGGCTAAAAGTATCACTTTCCCACCGCTGTTATCTCAACACTCTAAATGATTTTGCCTAATGGTCTGTGAATAAGTGGTTGTCATGTTTGCTAATTAAAACCTCATGAAGTTTGAAGTGTTTTAAAATGAGTTTTTAAACAAGATGAACATTGCACACCTAAATGTTTACTTAAATGCAAATATGACTAATTAAATCAGGTTAGAGAAATTATGTCTATGATTTTTTTTTTACATGGGGCAGGAATAAAAAAAACATTTCCAAATTGTGACACACTATTTCCAAGTTTCTAAGTTTAATTAGAGACCAAATAAGAGCGTGGTGTTAAGAGAAAACCTGTTGTTGCTTAGTGTGGTTAGCTGCTTTTCTTTCTGGGAAGTGTTCCTCCTTTGGGAAATGCTGCATGTGAGTGCTGCTTAGTTGTAGTTTACTCAGCCAACAGTCTAGCACTGCAAGCATAGTTCACATGACGGAGGCAAACAAGGGGAGTCGCTTTGTTCTACTGCCAGCCTGCAGCCCAAGCCAAGAGCCAAACTCTCACACGTTCCTAACAGTTACAGCAGCAGATTCAGTTTCCTATTTTGCATATCAGCGCTGCCATAATAACGCAACAGCAATATTTTCATTTCGTATTCACCAGTCAAGAATGCCAGCTACCTGTAATATTGTCTGGCCATTTAATGGTGAATGATGAATAGAGCAATAAAAACAGTAAAAAAAAAAAAGTAAAATGACTTGGAATAAAACCTCTAATGTACATTGAAGTTTGAATGTTCTATTCTCCATTAAAGTTATTAAATACTTAGGGGTAATGGGACATTTTAAAGCCCTTGTAATGGCTTGTCATGTGCAGCAGACATTAAAAACTTCAAATGTTTGTTTTACACTTCAGCATTTTTTAAATCTGTATTAGGATTAAGCTAACATAGTTTAACATTGGCTTGCTTACTGTATGATGCATCACTGAACATAAAATATCAGGCAGAACAAATTTAGCTAACACTTGTCTCATATAGAAGCAACCTGCATAAAACAGGCCTCTTTACATAACTGCACCACAGCACACAGTGTGAACAATGTGAAATTCTCTCTCTGCATTTAATCCATTCATCAAGTGAATCAGTGGGCTACCACCAATGAGGGGCGCCCGGGGAGCAGTGTGTGGGGACGGCACCTTGCTCAATGGTACCTCAGTGATGACACTAGCAGTGTTGGGATTCAAACCCACAACTTTCTGATTGCAGGGGCAATACCCTAACCAGATGAAAGAAGACAAATTATAAGCAAATGAAGCCTTGCATGCTACTGTTCTTGAAAAAAACCTGAGCCATTGATTTGGGTTCCTGAGACCAGACTGTAGAACGCTAAATGATTAGTTCACTCTAGTTACTGCTTTGCAATGTAGAAATGAGCAGTCTGTTTACCGGCAGTTATTGTCTTGGTAACTCGTTACTGGTTGTTGGCTTGATAGTGCTTAATAAAAGCATAGTAGATGTCTAAATGTTCTGCAGAAAATTATAGTGTATAATGCACAAAAAAGTGATGGAGAAAATGATTAATTATTGCTTAATTATGTAGTTGATGAGTACATTTTAAGTTAATTACTAGCAGCTACTTGCTTAGTAAATACTGATTTGATTAGGCTTAATAAGGGCTTTACAAAGGCATATTATGTCTCCCTATTTTGAAATGTTGACCAATATATATTCACAACATTGCAGATGTTAGAAGGCATTGTTCATAAATGAGGATCTTCCGATGGCTAACAACTTGTTTGCGCTGTGAACTGCAGAGCTGTCTTTTTAACAAAAATAACTTGAGATCAAAACTCATCTCCAACTTTTCCCAGATGTAGATGAATGCTCCAGTGTTCCACATGTGTGTGAAGGAGGACAGTGCACCAACTCAGTCGGCAGCTTCTCCTGCGTGTGTCCATCTGGCTATGTGTTGTCTGGGGACAAGATTAGGTGCATTGGTGAGTGTTACCGTTATTTACAAACACGAGGTTCAAATTTTGTTGAATTTGGCTGACAGAGTCTTTGCACTTCTTACATTGCAGGTCAATCATAAAAACAACATTTGCATTATTAGAGGATGTTTAAACAAGAGAGAAACTGTTAAAAGTATCTTACAAGATCTTCCATTTACAAATAAGCCAGATGTTCGATTTCCTTGTTGTCCATTAATTTTTCTCACCATTCTTTCTTCGTTCCTGCAAGAAAAAATGGAGCCACATCATCAGTTTTCTGATATCTGGCAGACACTGAAAGTATCTGTATAAACACTGGCCTAAAAATACAGAACTGCAGTATGACCCAACCCTGGTGCTTCGATTCCTCTGCACTGCACATTTTTGGTGCTTTTCTTGTTCTAACACATCTGATTCAACGAATCAGCTAATTAACATTTCCTGAGAGGTGTACAGGGCAGGTCTACTCTGTGGCTCAGAATTGCCACAGTAGTGGAAAGATGTGCCATGAAGTGAAATCTTAGCTCTTAGTGGCACGTCAAATCAGTGTAAAGCAATGTATTTGCGCACCATGATGAGTGTATTTGAGTAACAGTATATTATAAAGAAGCATAAAAAGCAACATCTTGGTCCTTCAACTCCTTACTGGGTATCTACATGTGTGTTCAGTTTTATATCTCATGTAATAAGCTGTGCTTGTTGAGGCAAGTATAGAATGCTCTACTTTGGTAGAATGTGATGGAAACATCACACAGTGTCAGCAGCTGGACCTTAGCCTGCAATTACAGCCCCCAAACATCCACCCACCTTCCCCAACCCTGTGTTCTGGCATGAAAGAGAAAAGAGAGAGAATGCACTACCTCTAACAGAAAGATAGAGGTACTGTCAAGTGTAGGTGCTGTTTAAACAAATTACTCATTACACTCACAGCAGCTGCTGTTTACACTGTAAATAAGTATTTTAGGATGGTCACGAATAGTCTGTTGTTGTTCACTTAAGTTTTTTGTTGTTGTTGTTGTTGTTTAGCCATTCAAAAAAGTAATTTAATGTTACTTAGCTTAGCTTAATGTAAAAATACTCGATCATTAATACAGTATAATTCATAGCGAATGCGCTAATTTTGAGTAGAGAGTAAGCAGTGGTAAAGACAGAACCCCCTTCTAGGAGTTGAATTCAGGACAGGCCAATGCTCTGTCCCATGTCTCAGATTTTTTTAATAGGGAAATTGTGTTGTTTTACTGTGTTCCAAAGTATATTCATTAAACAAAGGATTTGTCAAACACACCATAAGTCATGCTGCAGCAGCCGTAGTCATGATAAAGGAAGAAAAATACTTTAATTGCTGAAATGTTACTGAGCTCAGTTTTACATGTGCATGATAACCTTAACTCAAATATAAGTTAATGACTTTGATTATACTGAGCTGATTAGCCTGCATTAAGCCATTCATTGCTAGCTAGCTAGGTATCTAATTATAAATGTACCTAAGGTAAAAGTAAAACACCATTGGTTGTATTTGACACACAATGAAAGATCTAGTTTAGTAGTGCAGTTGCTGTAGTGTTCTTTTAACAAGTGTTTTCACCTCTGGTTGTAGGTCAGTTCTCTAAAGCTACACCATTTGTCTGTCTAAAAGTCCATTTCTTCCTTTCTTTCTTTCAAAGGCCTGCTTTTAGTGGGGCCATGATACACAGTGGAAGATAAGACCTGACAGGCCAGTGCACTGATCTATCAGTCTCCTTAGACTTAATCTCCTCTGAGCATTTTCAGCGGAACTTGTGGGCTGCTGTAGGATCGACGGGGGAGTCAGAGTGTAGCTTCTGGGGCTCTGTTTACATTGTGTTTTGAAAGCTAGTCTCGAAGGGTAGTGCTCCTATTTCTGTTTAGCTCTTGACTATTTTTAGAAAGCTCTAGGGCTCCCGTGGAGCTCAGCCATTTAAGGGCCTCTTCCAATAGGAAGGTGATGCTATAGCTGAATAGCTGCAGTGGGTAGAATCTACATGAACACAGTGGTTTACATTGTATGCGTTAGCAGTGTGTGTGTGTGTGTGTGTGTGTGTGTGGTTTACTTTTTACCTGTACCTGAACATTGAAACAAGCTAAAAACAAAAAAACCTAAATTAATTGCATAATGTCTAGTTTTGAGGTCAGTTTTAATCTGCCTTCTTTGTTCATGATGTAAAGGATGACAGATATGATTCTGAGCCTTTTGGCTCTGGCCACAAGACAAAAATAAATCATGCATACTCAGGTGCAGATTTAAAGCTGTCAATACAGAATGAAAATCAAATTTAAATGCAGTTCTTTGTGTAAACTGTAATAGTTATGTAAAAAATAATCTCAGAACTGTACTTCAATTGTATAGAATATGAAGGTTCTAAGAGCAACCAAATGAGGTGTGTGCTATCATTATGAAGACAGCCAGTTGTAGAAAAGCTCTGAATGAGTTTGCATCTTTAAGTTCACTCAAAGTGTTGAGAAAGAAGTGACACTTTCTGGGAGATTGTAGACATGTAAGCCCAGCTTTGTTTCATTTGAAAGTGTAGCTTCTTCCACTCTGTCCACATGTTACATTGCAATTATTGTGATGATGACATATGACATAGAAACGTGTGCCACACTTGCTACAGGCTAAGGGGTAGAGTGGCTGAGTGGTCTAAGTCACTGGATTAAGGCTCCAGTCTCTTCGGGCGCGTGGGTTCGAATCCCACCGCTGCCATGGATTTTCCTTTGGAATCTGCAGACAAAGGTCAACCACACTTTTCACTGACCTTGAAACCTCATGTTCTGTGCCTTTACTGAATAGCAGCCACTGCTTCAAATGGGTCCCTGAAGTTTTGTTCCACTTCAATTCTTTGCATCTTTTACAGAGGACTACAAAAGACTAAAATGACATCTGACCAGAAGTAGAGCTCTTTGAACCATAGGACGCACAGGAAGACTTCTGTCTCTGCAATGAGGGCATTTTTGAGGAGCCGTTTGCGCTCTGAAGCCCTCGGTAGTGTTGCCGAGTGCCGAGTCTCTGTTGAGGCGTGGGTTCAAATCTCACCACTGCTAGCTGAGCTTTTAGGCTCAGATCTCTGAATCATGCACAAGCAAGTCCATTGCTGTCTGTCCTTCCAGATGCCCCATGTTCTTGATGCGGGTGTTGCAGAATGTCCGTCTACAGTTTATTCCGCTAAGAAGACTGGTACCTCTGCCATTAAACTGGTAGATTGACAAAACTTGCTTGTTACGTCTTAAAAACTAGCCTCACTCACGTAATATCTGATCTAAATGAGCATCCAATCTTGTAGCTTCCCGGTTTGTCCTCATTCCTCGATGAAGATTAAGAAAAGTGAGTGTAGTGACATTCGCTTTCATTCATTCTTTCTAAATGGCATCAGAGTCTTACCTTCGGATTTCATGATAAAATTTTCCAGTGGACACAAGATCATTGTATTTTATCCGTTATCCTTAGACCTTTGGAAATGGGGGCATTTTTCAAATTTTAGACTTTTCTTTGCATTCCTGGTGATGCCAGAGTAATTGCATCAGAATGAATTCCTTTAAAAAAGCAACCAAATGAGGTGAGCGCTATCATTATGATGACTCCCAGTTGTAGAAAAGCTCTGAATGTGCTTGCATCTTTAGGTTCACTCAAAGCGTTGAGAGAGAAGTGACACTTTCTGGGAGATTGTAGACACGTAAGCCCAGCTTTGCTTCATTTGAAAGTGTAGCTTCTTCAACTCTGTTCACATGTTACATTGCCATTTTTGCGATTATGACATATGAGATAGAAACTGCACTCGTCACTGTCTAAGGGATAGCGTGGCCGAGCGGTCTAGGCGCTGGATTAAGGCACCAGTCTCTTTGGGGGCGTGGGTTCGAATCCAGTGCCTTATTTTATCTGTTATCCTTAGACCTTTGGAAATGGGAGAGTTTTTGGAATTTTAGTTTTTTCTTTGCATTCCTGGTGATGCCAGAGTAATTGCATCAGGGGTGGAGGTAGCTCAGTGGGTAGTATACTTGCCTCTGGACCAAAAGATCAGGGGTTAGAATCTTACCTTCAGCACCACCATTGGGTTCCGGAGCAAGACCCTTAACCCTAACTTGCTCCAGGGAGACTGTCCCCTGTAGTTAGGGAATGGAAGTCGCTTTGGATAAAAGCAACTGAAAAATGCCATAAATGTAAATGCAATGAATTTCTTTGAATTGCAGGGTCATTATCCAGTATAACTATATAACTATATTTTATATTTTAAGTAAATATACACTAATTGGTAACTACTATGAAAATACTATTAGTGCTGAAAGGACAAATCTTTGTATCTCTATACTTTTTATTTGAAAATGCAAGCTGCTGTTCACATTGTGTAAAGATAAGTGCACCTGTCATAGTGTTCCAAAATTACATAGAGGTTATGTAGCTTTGGGAATGAGGCACTGGAGTTTATGACCACTTCCAGGCCTTTGGGGAGTGAGGAGTTTATTGAAAATGATTAAAACTGAGCACAGCTTGGATTTCTAGCATTGGAATCTGTGTGATAGGTCTACAAAATAAACCACTTGGCTTTCTTGAGGCCGTGAAAGCACACGTGCAAACAGCATCTGAGACAACAGATGTCAGACAAAACACCAGTTTCAGGGGCAAACTGACCTAAATACTGAAAGGAAGAGCAGCCATCTTCTGCCAGGGGAGCTTTCGCACCACACTGCTGATATCAGGAGGGGTATATATACACTCAAAGTCAAGAGTGCTCAGCACCTCCACTCACTTTCGTGACAGCAACGTGTGCAGTGATGAAAGAGAGGCCAAAAGAAAGAGACAGCCGATAGTGTGAACAAGTGCTTTAGGAGTTGGGATACACACAGGAGTCACATGAGGTGATGAGGTTTTTTCACGCTGATACGTTTTACGGACAGCACTGGACTGGTTGCCCTTTGAAAATGTCTAAGATTTCACAGGTGGGCTTGAGAACGGCCCACCATCGTTCTGATGCCAGAGAGTGTGGTGCAGTCTGTATTTTCACAGCACAATGTGAAAGGCCTGAAGTTTTGATATGACAGAACACATACTGTAACTATTTTGGACTCCTAAGAGCCAAATCAGATACTGATGAGGAGCACAGTAAATGAGCTAATTTGGGGCGCTGAGGTGGAAAATATTGTAGCGTAATGCCAAATCAGTGCACGCAGACTACAGCCGTACTGTAAATCCCAATGCAATGGCTGGGAAACTTTCTTTATTATGAACAGTGCTCTCCATAAACAGGGGTATTACATACACACACAGCTTGTTCCAAACAAGCGCGCATACACACACTCCTACAGGAGAACATTCTCACATACCAAACTGGCAAAAGCCACTAAACTAAATACACATCACAAAGATGGTGAACTCATGCACACACTTAACAGTGGAACTGAATGCTGGGTAAGACCGCCCCCCTCTAGTAGCACCGCTACAATATGTTTCACTGCGCCTTTCAGCTTGCTCACTCGGATTAACGTTCGGAGCCACAAATGCTGAGCTGAATTTGGACACTGATTTTGTTTGACACCAATCCAAAAAGCTTTCTTTCGGCTCCGTGCAGTTATGCAGATAAACACAGCAAACTTAGTAAAAGACTTTGGTCATAAAGCTGGTGAAATAATCTTGATTTGAAAAAGCATTAAATATTTAATGAACATCACTAAATACATTTAGACACTTCAGATGTGCATTTTCTGTAACACCATTATGGAAGAGGTGACAGTCTCTCTCTGTGTGTGTTTGTGTGTGTGTGTGTGTGTGTGTGTGTGTGTGTGTGTCTCAGGCCAGCACACAGGCTCCTGTTTTGCAGCTGTGCTGAGTGGGCGCTGTGCTCAGGTGATGACTGGACAGCTCACTAAAGCACAGTGCTGTTGTGATAGAGGCCGCTGCTGGGCTAGAGGGACAATTCCAGAGATGTGCCCGATCCGAGGAACCGGTAAAGTGTCCACCACATACATTACAGGCCAAATTTGGAGGCAGGTTTAACTTTGCACGAAAACCCATTTCATATATAATTTCTTAATGAAGAACAGAATATTTTAAGTAAATGTCAATAACCTACAAAATATATTGCATGCCTAGATGTATCCATCTGATATGAACACTCAGATGGTTCCTAAAACTGAAAGGTTAGCTGAATTAGGTGTGTTACATAAGAAACATAGAGATATACTTTTTTATATGATTGTAAATTGTGTACATGTACAGAACTGTGCAATATTTTTAGAAACTTCTCTTTGTTTAATGTGCTTCTTGATAACCCCCCCCCCAAAATATACTGTACTGTAAGTTTCAAGAGCACCCACAAATAGAGAAAAAATGTGGAAAAATGCCTAAATTTTTTAATAGTGTAAACCCTAAACTGTCAGAGGTTTTCTATGTATACTGTGTGCATGATGTTTAGTTACAGGCAAATGTACTTCATAACACCATATAGCTTTAAACTAAACAATGCTCTTTAATATATAACTATATAGTGTCCAATTAGACATTATATGAAGATTCCATATATAACTTCTGTGTGGGTTCATGTATTAGCCTTTTTTAAAATATTGTCTTGGCTTTCACTGAGAGAGTATGTGTGTATTAAAATAGACGATCCATACTTTTGCTTTTGAATAGTATTGTTTGTTTCCTTTATAGATAATGCTGTTGAGTCTTTGTTTATAGTCTCCAGACATTCTGTAGACAAGGTTTAATTATGTTACTGTACAACAAAGACTGTGATAACAGCTGTCTTTCCTCTTTGTAAATAAAGTTTCAAACATAACAAATATAAAAAGGAAAGATTACGGTGAGGATAGATCACAAAAACATGGTTTAGAACTAATGACAACTACATATCAGAGTTTGGTTTCTGGCCTTCTGTGTTACAGCTGATCATAAGTGACTGTATTGTGTCTTGTGTCCTTTAGATGAGTTCCACCGGATGTGTTTAGATGGAGCTGCAGTGGGAGGATATCCAGAAGTGGACACTGGCATTTTAGGGGGCAGAATTCCTCAACAGCCCCATGGACATGACTCCACTCTGAATGGCCAAACATTGTATCCAGTCAACGGGAACGGTCACATATATCCTCAGATCCCACAGATCCCTCATATCCCACAGATACCTCAGATTCCTTATATTCCCATTGATGGAAATGGCAATGGACAAAGACCACAAGGTCCTGTTGGTGAGCTGCATATTGGAATTAAGCAGTAAGATGAGGAGTTTTCAGCATGCAGACTTGGTTGTCAGTCTTTCATTTAGAGAGAAGTGAAATTAAATACTTAGTAGTATATTCATCTGGGAAAGACTTGCTTCATTTCCAATGACACTTTAACTCATTACCTGACTGCAATTAATACATGATTAAAAGTGTGGTTACAGTAGTGAAAAATAGTGAAAATAAGCAGAAAAGTGCTCACTGTGGGTTAATTATAGGTACATGTTAATGCAAATGATCATAGAAAATATCTTTCATGTTATTATTATTATTATTATTATTATTATTATTAATAATAATAATAATAATAATAATAATAATAATAATAATAATAATAATATGCATTGTATGGACATAAAGCCCACTGATATTTTCTCTTGAATGCATTTAAGCCTACATATGCTTCCCTTTCAGTTGGTCTAAATGAGACCATCAACAAATGTTTGCTGATTCCCAATTTGTGTCTTAATGGACGGTGTATCCCTGTGGGGTCCAGTCACCGCTGTGAGTGCAATGCTGGCTACAGAGTGGACAGTCAAGGAGAGTGCCTAGGTAATGATAACTCTTGTATTATGCACCTATTTATAATGAATGAATAAATACTCTGCTGGTCTGACTGAAAGCAGGAAAACTCTGGGAGCACAAGTTTTTGTTTTTTACACAGTTAAACAATATGCCACCCTTATTTAACAATTCACCAGGATGAGTGTGTTCATGTTTCTCATTGCAAAAGCTGCGAGCTAAAATTGAAGATAACTTTTTGCTTATGGAATGGCAATCTTAATATGTCAAAACTGCATAAAACGATTTGTTTAATAACGAAATATCTTTTTGTATGTTTCATATATTTTGGGTCCTCAGACATAGATGAGTGCATTTCCGACCCTTGCACAAATGGAGACTGTGTAAATACTGCCGGCTCTTATTACTGCAAGTGCCATACAGGCTTTCACAGGCCTCCGGGCAAGCAAGCCTGCCTCGGTGAGTCTCCAGCACTGGAACACCTGCTACATTTCATATGTTTTGATGGATTAAGTAGCTTTTATTAGGACTTTTATATAAAAGCTCTGGAAATTCCACTCCTAAAAACTAAAACACAGGGGACAGGGTACTTGAATGGGCATGTAAAAACCCAAATGTTGTTTCTTTTCGTTTTTTTGAATGCATTCATGAAGTATAATTTTTTCTGAATGTATTCAAATAACCTATCTGACTTTTGAATAAATCAAATTTCTTACACTTATTAAATAGTCATATATTTGCAGTGTTGTTATGTATGAAAAATTGTGTATACTTTTGTATAACTAGCTGCATATAAAGGTATTTTTTTATGCACTCATAAGCCAGATCATTATCTCGGGCTATAAACAGTAGCAGGCTGATTTGGAAGCCTTCAGTAAGAGTTCACTGTTGCCCCATGCTGTTGTTATGATGAAGCTGAAGTGGTGCTGTGTGCCCCTTGGCAGACACTGACGAATGCCTACATAATGGCATGCTTTGTCAGAACGGCCGTTGTCTCAACACACCAGGCAGCTTCCGGTGCATCTGCAATGCAGGCTTCCAGTCTACACCCGATGGCAGGAACTGCATGGGTAAGACAGAGTCCCTCTCCCACTTTTAACCCATATATGCATGTTTCAGGTCACAAACGGTGGCCTTATGTCCCACACAACTTAGTTCAACACAACTTCCATTGTATTGTTCAAAATCCTAATAAAATTAATGTGTTTCCATGTTTGAACATCACATGTTTGATGAAAATAAGTGAAAATAAAATAAATAAATACATATTTCAGTGCACACACCTTCGTTTATTTTTCTATTTAGCATATTGTAAAAGGTCATGTTTTATTTCTTTAACAGTCAGGAATTGCAAAAAGAAATTCACTGCATGTTGTACCATGTATGATGGTGTATGCAACAAATAAAATCTGAATCTGAATGTGTTAGACTAAGATGACGACCTGCAGTGCAGTGTAAATCTCTTACATAATTAGTTAATTATTATAGTTAGTTAATACTAATAGATTTGGATGCATTTCACTGTATGTTATACTTGTATGACTATGCCTGTGACAAATAAAAAATCTTGAATCTTGATTGAATCTTGAATAGTTGCACATCACACAAGTGTAAATGTATTCATTACTAAACTCCATCTCCAGTAGCATTCACACGTTTTTTCCCTAGATCACCATCCCCTAAAAGATTTAACCACTCGATATACGAGTGTGTTGATATTATAACCAGTTTGTTTAAAACGAACTGCACCGGGTGCATCACCAATCCTGCTTTTGTTAATATGTTCACTTGCACAGGGACAGATGGGTCATTTATGTGGGTACACAGAGATTTTATATCAATATCACCCAAGAACCAGCTGTCTATGTGACTATGTGTTTTTTCCTTTCTCAGACCACAATGAATGTGCCATAACCAACATGTGTCTGAATGGCATGTGCATCAATGAAGATGGCAGTTTCAAATGCGTGTGCAAACATGGCTTCACATTAGCCTCTAGTGGGCGCTACTGCACAGGTGCGGTTTGTTGGTCATTATAACTCTACAACACGTGACACAACACTTGGTACAAATGTGCTTGAAACTGTCTTACATGAGATTCGGGATACCTTAGGGTTTCAGGGTTTCATGAGTTCCGAACAGACTTGGGGCACAGACTTGGGCACAAAGCTGGGATGTTATTGGGGTGGTTTATTGTGTAAGAGTGTTTGTTGATAGTAGTTAGTGCGTGTGTGTTTCATTAAAAATTCATTTCCTCAGATATCGATGAATGCCAGACCCCAGGCATCTGTATACACGGACGGTGCATAAACACAGAGGGCTCCTTCAGGTGCGAGTGCTTAGCAGGGCTGGCTGTTGGGCCCGATGGACGCTCATGTGTGGGTAAGGACAAATGAAACACACATAATCACACTCCTTTTATCTTTGTCACCTTTCTCTCTCTGTTATAGAGGTAGTAGAGGTAGAAGCCTGTAAATGTGTCATAGGTTCAGACCCAAGTAAACACTGACTCATCCAGAGGGCCCAAACTTGCTTTCTGACCTATACCTTATACACCCACACAGATCCACCAATACACAAATCCTGATTGCTTTAAAAGGGATGATGTTATACTTATAAACACTCTTAAAACACATGCACACAATAGCACGCACCCACCCACTCAAAGCCATTCCTGTGACATAAACAACCTGTTTCAAATTTAGGTTGAAAATTGAGCCAAGGGTTCTGTTGCCAAACTGACTCTCTAGCCTTGAACTGTATGACTCAAAGAGAGTCACGGTGACTGGAACTCTCACATTCACTGGCATTATTGCAGGGATGCTTTCAGGGAGTGAATCAGGGAAGACAGTGACTCAAGGAAATGTCTCCCTCCAGACATTACTCTCTTAACTTCTAACTGAGAACTTGTAAGCTCAACAGGGCAGAGTTTACTTATTATGTTTTATTATGTTTGCTTAGATAGACGGACACACAGACAGACACACAGACAGACAGACAGACAGACAGACAGACAGATAGATAGATAAACAGAGAGATATGATAAGTGATTCTTAATGGTTAAGCGATTCTTGATCATTAATTCTGTATGATGTCCTCACAGCAACAGGTATAACAGGTAACAGTATAATTAATTCGTTTCAGTTATGCAACTATCTTGTTAATGTATTTTCTGAATCTCAAGGGCATAGCAATGGTTGATCCTCAAAATACTGCAAATATCAGCTTTATATTCTGAACACTGATATATTAATGAATATGAATGGAATAGAAGATAATCTATTACCATAATTTCCTAATGTTTGGTCGAATTGGCCGTAGTGTTTTTGCATAGGAGTCATTACAGGGAGTGCA
>JBBPDH010000034.1:5059878-5072511 GCA_037974565.1 Clupeocharax schoutedeni | reverse complement strand
AGACTATAGCTGGAATGCAAGAATGAATGTGGCATATGTTATTAAAAATGGGTTGTGGGTTGATGTAACCTTGGGTGTTTAAATAATGAGATTGCATTTGATTTCAATGAAATGCTACAACTCTACTTATTATATATATCACTGTCTGTTGTTTATGTGATATTTCTTCAGATCTAGACGAGTGTATTATGTCTCCCAAACCATGCAACTTCATCTGTAAGAACACTGAAGGCAGTTATGTGTGCTCCTGTCCACGTGGCTATGTCCTCCAAGAGGATGGCAGAACGTGTAAAGGTGAGGTTTTCTGTCATGACCAGCTCTGCTAACACTGTAATACTGGGAGTGCAGTGTAATAGACTGGGGGTTGTGAATGGTACAGTAGAATGAATAGTGCCATTGAGGTTCAAACACCCTGTTGGTCATTCTGAAAAATGTATGGGCATCTGTAGCTTTTCAAGTTGCACACTGACCTCTATTTTCACAGATTTTAATTAAAGTCCACTAAAGACCTTTTCGGTTGGTTACTTTAGTGGTCATGTGATCACATTCTTATCCAGCATCATTAGACAGATTATTAGAGGTTATTAGCTGTTATTGCTGGGTGAAGAAAGAGCACTTATCATCTCAGGAGCCAACCTGCTTAGTTTGTCCTTCACTGTCATATTAAAGGACATTTCTTAAAGCCTGTGATAAGCTAGTAATTCATAGACCCATGGAAAGTCAACCAAAGCCAGGGTTTATATATAAAGGCTTATTTTTTCAGCTTTTTCATATCTGTTATTCAAAAATTCTTTTGATGTTATTGCAGTGCTAAAAAGGACTCTGACAGCAAGAGTAGCACAGCTTGCAGAGCCACAAAGTTAACCCCACTCTAATGCCCCCCAAAAATGAAATATACAGTTATATGCAAAGGTTTTATGCCCATTTACATTTTGTTCATATTTTATGTCAAAATTGGTTCACATTTCGAACAGAAGACACACTACACTCTTTAATACAACATTTCAGTTTATTCAGTTTAAATAATAAAAACAAAATATGGACTGTGGAAAGGTTATGCTATATTTTATGTTCATCCAGTATGTTAAACTCAGTAAATAGAAATTGTACACTGCAGTTTCTTGAAAAATTTCACCTAACCCTAACCCTAAAAATCATCAAAACCTTTATTTTGATTGAAGATGTCAAAATCTTTGCATAGGGCTCTACATGCTTCAAGGCAAAATTCCAGAATACACATGTGAACCCAGTGAAATACTGTCTAATAACCTGAACCAAACATTTGATTAAAAATACACAATAATAAGGATTTGGCCTACAGCAGTGTGATGTGACTGATTGTGTAACTTTCTTTTTATACGTACATGAAATGAAATCCATCTTGCTTACACAGGTTTTGCAAATCCATGGTAAATGAACTGATAACATTCAGTGTGAAAAAACCTGCAGAACAGAAAAATCTGAGACCAGGAGCAAACCCCAGTTCTGTATGTAAGAGAGAGTGATAAGGTGGTTGAGGTGAAGAGTTTAATTTTGCTTTCTTGCTCTGAAGATTTGGACGAATGCCAGACGAAGAGGCATAACTGCCAGTTTATGTGTGTGAACACTGTTGGTGGCTTCACATGCAAGTGCCCCCCGGGTTTCACCCAACACCACACAGCCTGTATAGGTGAGAGCATCACACACACACACACACACACTCACACATAAAAAAAACCCTTATTTTTCGTTCCGTTTTTTATTTTCATTTTCCATTCGATTGCACAATTGCATGAGTATTTGCAGAGGTTATTACCTGCCTGGTAATAACCTCTGCCATTGCCAATAAATATGTATTGGGTTTTCTTTCCTAGATAATAATGAGTGTGCTGCAGAGCCCAGCCTATGTGGAGCTAAAGGTATCTGCCAGAACTCACCAGGCAGCTTCAGCTGTGAATGCCAGAGAGGATTCAGCCTGGACACAACTGGCCTGCACTGTGAAGGTAGTGTAAAACTAGGCTAGTGTGTTCATTGTGAAATTTTATTTATTCAAAGAAAACATTTAGAACTCTGCAAAAAACAACCAAAAATTACACACATTTTATTTTAGTGTTACAAGATCAAAATAAACCTCAAATTTCAAACTACAATAAAAAAACAAATAAATAAAAATAAAATACACTTCACGTCTTGTGGCCTTACCTCATGAAGACACGGCACAACTGCAGGCTTCCATTCTCTGTTTTCTCTTTACAAAAAACAAAAACCAGGCTTGAAGGCCGATAACTTTCCAAAGTATACTTGACTATGACTGAACAGAAATGGTATCTGCAACAGTACAGGCAACGGTATCTGCAATGGTGGACCGACCCCTGTGGTCCAACTAACCTGAACTTAAATACAAAACAGAAGACAAACACACAACCAATAACAGAACACAATCAATTAATCCTGAGTACACCAGCAGCTGGGACCTATCCTACAGCTATTACCCAGCTGGTGTACTCAGGATGTCAAAATAAAAGCCATAACATGAATAAAACCCCAGCGCCCCCCAGTGGCCGCTGACCAGACATCACATACACTTAACGCCTAGAACGGGTGACAGCGTCAAATGACGTAATTTCATCAGAATCGCGTCTGTTCTGTTGGAGCAGCAAGCCTGCTCTGTAAGAGACATATGGGTGTGGTGTAGGCACATGTATACATATTATTATTACATATTGTTGTTGTTTTATGCTGTTGTGCTTGAGAGACTGGATTGACCGGAATCAAATTCCTATGTGTCACACACATATGAACGCAATTCTGATTCTGATTCTGATTCAGCGACTGGCGGTGTACGACGGGCCCTGGGTCCAAAGTTCACTGGACGCTTGCCGTGTCTGCTAGCTGCAGCTTGTGTGGATGTGTGCCGGCAGGCTGCAGGTCTAAATCCCCCAACATACTACAGCAGCGTCGTATCAGGAAGCGTCTTGTGCGAAACTGGGCACGGCGTCACTTGAAGCACACAGACGTTATAGATATAGCCAGTTAGCCATTGTTCTAGTGTTAAATTATTAAGGATGATGGTGAATACAAGTATACAGAAAGAAAATGTGCGGCATATTAGAGCAGCGGCCCCCAACCTTTTTGTGCCATGGACCAGTTTAGTGTAAAACAGTATTTTCACAGAACAGTATAGATACAACTTAAACAAAGTTTGTAAAAATACAAAGAATCTCCCCAAAGTGTTTTTGTTTTTTTTACAAATTTTTGCTAGCTTGTGGGCTAAATTTGTGATGTACCGTATCATGTGACTGAGATGAGAATTTTTTCAAAATAAAGGATTGTTCAGACTCTGAAAGATCTGTCCTTCTGTACTTCTGTGGGACCTGGTACCAAATGACTCACGGACCGATACCAGTCCGCAGCCCTGTGTTTGGGGACCTCTGTATAAGAAGACTGTGCACATAGTATAGACAGCATAGATGGTATAACCAGTGAAAACAGTATAGACAGTGTAACCAGTATAAACAGTATAGACAGTGTAACCAGTGTTAACAGTATAAAACAAGTCAAAATAGTACTTACAACAATTGCACATTTTTTAAATCTCAGCCAATTTGAGCAATAAAGATATCTTCAGAATGAAACAAGCTCCAGCCTGTCGATCATATAAATGCAGATGTGGCCTGTAGCCAGATCAGATATATCCGGTTTACATGGTTCAGTGCAGCTCAGAGGTCAGTGGGGTAGTACATTGAGGTGTTGTTCATGTGCATCAGTCTATCCAATCACACTGCCCCAGTGAATTTCTCATGCTTGAAAACAGCACTTTGCCCCAGATATCTGAAACATGATTCAATCTGGCTCATTAAAAGCATGTGACGAGGGAATCCAGTAAGATAATTACAGTGGCTGAAGTGCTCCTCTGTTGTCTCAACCAAAGCCTGTTCTGTTATTCTTGAGATACAGAATGTATGCATACAGAGAGGAGATCCAGTGAGATAGTATTTTACTTCAACAAAAAACATTACTGACATTTCAGTTAAAACAGCCTGTATGTTTCAGCCCTGCTGTCACATGGACATTAAAGTAAAATGTCTTTAGAGGAAATGGAATTTAAATACCAACCAATCAGCCAATCAGTTTTTATCAGAACCTGTTCTTACAGCATGAAGCAAAATTAGTATAATATATCAATATTAGAGTGTGATAGTACAGCCACATTAAATGTAAACACCCAGCTGTGCTCGTCCTTCCAACATTAAGCTGGCTTTCTATCAGAACTGAGATCTTGCATTTTTGTGGACTTTTTTATTGGACTCTGCTCACCACAGCAGGCCCTAAACCTCTGCTCCTGCTGGCACTCTCCAAACAATCTGCTCGTGGTTACTAACACTAAACAACTCACCTCAGTCCAGTGGGGGAGTTTTTAATCTGTGGTTTCAAGAACTGAGGCTGTGTGGTGCAGTGGTTACTGCCTTTGGCTCCAACATAGCTCAGCTCCCAGATATCGCACTGGCTCTGTTTCAGATCACTTTTAGACATGAATAGAGGAGGCGTATGCACTAAACAATATACAATTATGTGTTATAACATCATTTTGTATTATATACCTGGTCTTTTACAGAAATAGGGTTTGATATGCAACTGCAGGCACTCTAGCGCATTTTCTTATAAGAGGGACAGGCTGTTTAGCTTCGAGGCCTTTCATTCTCCATAAGTATATTGAAAACCGATGTACTGTCAAACTGCCAACTCACCCTGAGCCAGAGAATCAGGTTCACATTAATAGTTTTCTACAGCGCTGGCCCATTTATCCTTGGAAATTGCTGCATTTCTGGTAGGACGTGAATGTAAAAGGCACTTTTAAATTCCCAGAGAGCACTTTTAGGTTCTCATTAAGTTAATACGGAGCTGTTATGATACCACAAGAGCATATGGAAGAGAGGGGAAGGAAACAGTGCCACCACATCACAGGCTAGACAAAAGGCTCCACAATGCAGGAGTGGCTCATTAAAAGTTATACCAAAATACAAAAGGACTAAGGATGTTTATAAATGCGTAAAATGGATTATGAGAAACTACACCTCTTCATCTCTTAAGCACTAGTTGAAAAGATGTGGTGACCAGTATCATGTGAGTCCTAGCTAGTGGGTAGAAGTGAACACGGCTACTCTGAGGAGAAAATTGTGGGAAAAACACATAAAAGTGTGTCCGCTTAACCATACCCAAATCTCTCCTTGAGAAACCCTAGTATATTCCATCCAGTGCCTAGTTTATCTGATCAGACCTTTGTTAAATTAAATCAGATGTTGATGGAACTGAACAAATACATGCAGTGGTTGGAGAGTACCATGAAATCAGGAATCAAATCTGAGTTCTTG
Organism: Clupeocharax schoutedeni; assembly: GCA_037974565.1. Lineage (NCBI taxonomy): Eukaryota > Metazoa > Chordata > Actinopteri > Characiformes > Alestidae > Clupeocharax > Clupeocharax schoutedeni. Next base: position 5,067,160 of record JBBPDH010000034.1, on the reverse strand, counting down.
TAATTTGTCTAGCCATGGTATGAATAACTTCTCTAAAAACAATGTTATCTTTTCTGTATTTAATCAGTTTTTTCATGGTTACATTTCTGCAAGAAGTTTGTAAATTAAACAGCAAACATGTTTTGAATTTGCGATGTGTCTATTCAGTTTAAAGACGTTACATCCCACTCTTATTTTGGAGTTATAAGTAATAACTGATATTACTTATATATAGCAATAGTACAGGGCAGCCAACCAAAAAGTGATTTATATCAGTATTAGGCACAGTAGCAAAAACAGCCTGTTGCATGAAGAAAGATAGAAAAATGGTGGGAATGAACTGTTGCAAGTAGATCTCAGGTAAGAATACAATACAAATAAATTTAGGAAATGGGCCCTTTTATTATGATTATGATTATGATTTTTCCAGCTACAGTCTGTATGGATTTTGAAAACTGGCATGATGGAATCGTCTCACTTTCTCTTTTTGTTTCTTTGTGTAGATATTGATGAGTGTGGCAGTACCCATAGATGTCAGTTTGGCTGCGAGAACATGCTGGGGGGCTTCCGATGCAGCTGTCCGCAGGGCTACACCCAGCACTACCAGTGGAACCAGTGTGTAGGTGAGTTGGAATTCATACATAAGAGATGAGATAAGAATTAACTTAATTTATTTATGCTCAGTGCATAAAAAATAAGACAACAATGAGTTAAAAAAGAACTATAACAAAATAACTAACACATAACTATAACATATATAATAAAAAAGATCACATACAGAACAAAGAAGAGTTATACAGTCTTATTGCCACAGGTAGGAAGAATTCCGTGTGTGTGTGTGTGTGTGTTTGTGTGGAAATAAAATACAAATCTTTGCATGAATACTAATTATTTTCAAAGCACTATTTTTAACCCAACTGCTGTGCATACAATCTTTTGCACGGTCCTGGAGTAATGTTATAGGTTTGCTGGTGAGTGTGTCTTAAAGAGCCTCTTGTTTTATATGCAGATGTTTCGTGAAGTTGCTACTTTTATCTTTACACTTCTTTAACTGCAGAAAGCAGCCGCAAATATTTGAGTTCACCACTGGTTTTCACATTGCATCCCTTACAGCTAGATCTTTTTTTTTTTACACATAATACGGGTATCTGGCCAGCAGTAGCAGTGATTGTTTGCAATGCTCTTTGAGTTGTCTAACAAAGCATTTGTTTTCTTACTGTTAGAAAAGTGTGTAAGCCAGAGCAGTAGAACAACAGCTCCCTCTATAGAACGTGGTGCTATAAAAACAGAATTCACAATGATCACTTATTAGAACATCATTTAAATCTGAGCATGTGGTTTTCTGCTGATGCCTGCCTTTCACTTCAGTTTTTGACCAAAGAATACCAAATACACCACACCTGTAGGGAATAATATGCAATTAAAATGGAAATAGAAAGGTTAAAAATGACACATGCTCCTCTGTTAATCCTAATTGTTGGTGTGCAGATGAGAATGAATGCTCTACTCCTGGAACCTGTGGCAGTGCATCGTGCTACAACACGCTAGGCAGCTTCAAGTGCGCCTGTCCCTCAGGCTACACCTTCGAGCAGCTCTCCAGCAGCTGCAAGGACATGGATGAATGCACCTCCTTCAAGAACCCCTGCAACTACGGCTGCTCCAACACGCAGGGAGGGTATCTGTGCGGCTGCCCACCTGGATACTACAGGGTGGGCCAAGGGTGAGAAAGGGAGAGGAGGGCTGTTCTCTGGGAGCCAATAAGAATGTTAGGATACGTTAAAAATTATAGGTGTATATAAAGGTTTGGTCAAATAACGTTTTCTTGATTTTCTAAGAGAAAAAAAAGTCCAACATCTGCTTGGAACACATTTAAATATAACATGGTTGTACCAGTTTATTTGTAGAATTTTACATGTTAATAAAACTGTTTGGGTGTCGTTTCAGTCCATCCACTTATGTTCCGTTATGATTTAGGGCTTATTAGACTCATTAGGTCTTAACACAAGTCAAGTGCAGGCGGTTTTGGAGCCTAATAAACTATGTCAGAACCTTTTAAACCTGTCAGAGTCATGTGCTTGCACTCAGCAGACATGGACTTATCTAAGCAGCTGACTGAGGGACTGAGACTAAAGAGCCTTTCAAAGAAAGAGAAGACGATCTAAAATTATAGACAATTTTCACTTTCTGAAATTATCATAAGAAACAGAAGTTATTAAAGGCTTAAACCCCCCCCTTTCACTACTGATGAAAGTGTTGGCTGGAATGGGAAAGTGATGCACTGGCCCACTGTGCAGTATTGTGGCATAAGAAGAATATGCATGGAAGGGTTCAGAATGTACTCTTAACTGTGATTTCGATATAAAATCTGGTGAGCAAAAACGTACATCTTTGTCTACTTTGGGCAATGTGTTTGGACAACTCCTGGGAAATCTTAGAAGCTAATGTTCTATAGCTTATGAAAAAACTGAATAAAAATTATTCTGAATATTACACCAAGACAGTGATTAAATAGATACATCAGAATCAAATCTGCATGGTAAGTAATGGTAAGTAAATGAAACAAGTTAAAATGAAAGTCTGTAATTTAGTTTCATTGTTTACACAAGACGGCCTAGAAAGACTAGCTGGTTGTGATTTTAGGAAAATATCTGACAAATCCCCAAATCTATAATAAACATGCCTCATTTTAGGTTTTCTTTTTCTGTTTTCAACAAAAAAATTACATTTAAATATTTAACAAAGTATTTACATTTATTCATTCCAAAATATGTCGATCCAGATTATGGCTAATGTGCTCACATTAAGCGTTGTAAGCGTTGTAAGCGTTGAACACATTGGAAACAGTCCATCGCACAGATCAGAATCAGGCTTTATTGACTTAATGTGTTTGCACAAACAAACTGTTTTTTATATTCAGGTATACAGTTTAACACACAGATTATTAGAGACAAAGTTCATTCCTGTATTCTTTCATATAGACACACAATATACTCCTAACTTGATAATATCTACCACCACTCTTCTTACTTATGTTGTTTGTCTAATTTTGTGTTTTAATAAAAACCAGTACAGTTTGTTGGGTAGTTAAGAATGTGTGTGCTCATCTGTGTTTGTTCAGCCACTGTGTGTCTGGCCTTGGCTTTGCGAAGACCCGGCTGGGATCTGCAGGTGCAGTTGAAGATAACAGCCTCTCTCCAGAAGGCTGCTACGAGTGCAGCATCAACAAGAGGGGAGCCAGGAAGAAACGATCTACCAACCAAACGGATGCCGAGGAGGTGAGAGACAGTACTCCACTGAAGTGACATTTTAGCAATAAATAAATAAACTACATACCACAAATCTAAATTACATATTTTCCCAATTACCCTGAATGTAGTCAGACAAGGTATGTTTGGTGTTCAGGTTTCCCCTTTGACTATAGTCCACAGCATGTGACCTTCGTTCTCTGCATTTATCGCATTTATCCCATTCACCAAGTGAAGCAGTAGGCTGCCACCAACAGGGGGTGCCCGGGAAGCAGTGTGTGGGGACAGTATCTTGCTCAAGAGTACCTCAGTGGTGCCACTAGCAGTCCTGGGATTCAACAAACTTCTGACCACAGAAGTGGAAGTGTTCTTCCACTAGGCCACCGGCTGCTTTATGTGTTGTGTGGTGGTGGCCTAGTGATACTTGCCTCTGGACCAAGAGGTCATGGGTTCGAATCCTACCTTCAGCAGTCGACAACTGGGTCCCCAAGCAAGACCCTTAACCCCAAGTAGCTCCAGGGAGACTGTCCCCTGTAGTTAGGGAATGGAAGTTGCTTTGGTTAAAAGCATCTGATAAATTCCTTAAATGTAAATGTAAATCTGTTAGGCTTGTGCTAATGCATGCCAAAATCACACACAGGTCTCGAAACATATTGTTAAATAGTCTAAAATATTTATGCTTATTTGATTTCTAAAACTGCACCAAACACTATCACCTGTAAAAATGAACTAACCAGTCCATTAGGGTAATGTTTTAGATATGCATTTTACAGGAAGGTCTTAAGTATGAGCTTCTATTACCTGTTAGCTAAGCCTGGAAGCTCCAGCAAAGAAATAAAAAATCAAACTTTAGACACCAAACATGTCTTGGCTGATAGACCCCAGGAATATAGTGTATATATTTTTTCACCTCAGCATAAATGCATTTCATTTGTTTTGGAACATTTGTGTAAATATTTTTCCTCCCAAACCTCAGGCAACACCAAGGTCATACAATCTTGATTGTATTTTATTTTTTTTAGTCTATGCAGGAGACTCCAGTCAGTCTGGCCAGTGTGGACATGGAGCAGCCCCTGACGTTAGAACTCAGCATATCTCAGTGCAGTACTGAAGAGCACATTCTGGAGCTTGTGCCCGCCATAAAATCCCTCAATCAGCACGTCTCCTACTCCATCAGAGCCGGAAACGCAGCTGGTGTCTTCAGCCTCCAGCAGCGCCAGGGCCTCAGCTACCTGCACTGTCTGAATGAGAAAGCCTCTTCGGGAGTGTATCAGCTGGAGATCATCAGCTCTCCACTGTACAGTGGTGTGGAGCTGCACGAACTGGAGGACGACAAGGACAGAGACTACCTCTCTGGAGAGCTGGGCCAGGACCTGCACATGAGGCTGCACATCACACTGCAATAGATCGCCACTGTGTGGCCCGTGTGATCCCACTGTGAAGCCTACTCACACACCAAGGATCAGCAGCTCTCTTTCTCAATGATGTGTGTTATGTATTTTTGATCAAAATCAAAAATCTAAAGTTTGCATAATTTTACTCTGACTCCAGATGTAGTGGCTTATCTAAGACTTCTAAATTTTGCATTTTTAGTTCTGCACTGGTGCCACAAAACTAATGTAGCTAACAAGTAATGGGAGCTTGTACTACAGGCTAGTTAACTTATGGTAAGACATTCTATTAGAAATGTAATCTGCAACTTACATTTGTACATTTTAGTGTGACAGGCAGCTGGTGGCCTGGTGGTTAGGGAGTTACCCCTGCGACCTAAAGGTTGTGGGTTCAAATCTCAAGAATGCCAGAGGCACCACTGAGGTACCGTCCCAACACACTGCTCCTTGGGTGCTGTGTTCCTGGCTGCCCACTGCTTCACTTAGTGAATGGACTGAAACTGTGCTGTTCTGTGCTGTTCACACCGTGTGTTGGTGTGTTCATGTATGGATGCTTTACATACAGTGTCAGAACCAGCCTCCACCCCCTAAGCAAAATGATTTGATATGACCTAACAACTCAAAATGGTTTGAGGCAAATGTGTGAAAATGTAGGAGCGTAACCTTCCATTACCTGTTAGTTACATTAGTTTGGCAGCTAGAGAACTAAAGCTTTACACTTTGGACCTCAGAATGCCTTGTCTGTCTGCAGTTTGAGGAAATTATGCAAGTTTGATTTTTGCCTGAAGATCGTAAGTATCAGAAGCAGTCATCAACCTCCATGAACACACCAGGAGTAAGCTTAAATATGTTTTTGTAATGCTGACTGAATCAAATTTTTTTGTTCTTGTATGTGCTCAAGGCGGCCAACAGTATTTCTGAGAGGTGGTGTGTACTGTAATGTGTAACGTAGCTCTCATTGAGGCACATCCAGAGCCCACGTTCCCCAGAGAGCGAACCAAAGCTACAGCTGTGGACAAAATGTCAACCACAGGAGTTCTTCAGTTCTTCTGCGGCGTCACTCACCTCCGCTCTGTAAAAGGCACTTTTCCAAGCAGGCTGTATTCTCTATGGCAGTCGTTAGGATGCTTGTGGAGATAAAAGGTAATGCAGTCTTAAATAAGACTTATGCCACCAAAGTGTTCTTTTTTCTTCCTCTTTTTTGACCATTTTAAACACTTATTCAGATTTGAACACTACTACTATGCAAAGTGTAGATTAATACAGGTGTATATATGGTAGCCTTTTGTTTAAACTGATTTTATATTTATTTTTCATTTCTGTTTTGGGAGAACAACAACATGGCATGATCATGGCACTGACCAAAGTGCCTCCTAAAGTCATTACCAAAACTGAGCGAGAAAATTCAGTGGTTCTTTTATACCATTTCTCAACATCATGTTTATTTTCCACTATTTTGTTAAACAGAAATTCCACTAATTTTGTAATATGTCTGCTTAGTAAAATGAAGAAGAGTCATTTTGAGTGGTTTGATAAGAAATGCTCCATCAGAATTGTTCACAGTGGTGGTGATAAGAACCAGACGTCTCAAAAAGCTAACAAACAGAAAGACTTAATCCCATTGATTAAAAACCTGAGATGCTGTTTTATGGTCATTTTGAGGAGCATTTCACTTAAAATGTATTTTAAAATATATGCAATCTGTTAAAAATATTCACTAAAGGAAGTTTTGTTTTCCTACTATTATACTTTATCAGGTTTAGTACTACTTAGAAGACACCTGGAGCTTCACTGCTTGGTTTGCATGGAAAATATATTTGCATTTTGGACTTTACCTCACGACCTCTGGTTCCGGTCATCACCGCTGTGAGAGAAATCAGAGTTTGTAAGTTTCTCTAAAATAAAGCATTTCACACCAAACTCCTCATTTGAATTCCATGTGACTGAAGGGAAAGTTTCTATCTACCCCTGCAGAAAGAGGCTACCCCAGTGAGAATCAGGAGACGTTTCCTTTTGTTTTGGCCTAAAATACAATATTAAAGAGCTCATGTCACAAAATCATTTTTATAGGTTCATTTTTTTGAGGTGTTTTTTATGGCCGTTGCATGTAAGTTCCAAAACGTACTATTCCCTCCACAGTTCATACTGTAGCGATCTGACCTGGGAAGGGTTAACTGGGTTAACTGGGGGGGGGTCCATGCTCGGGCCAGCGGTGGTGTGAGGTGGGTGCGGGAGGGGTGACGAATGCAGCTGGGCTCGTCGCCGTGGCAACTCCCGGGGTTTTTAGGGGTTAATTGGGGGCCATGGTGTATGTGATGTGTGGGGGGGCATCACCATAGCAACCTGCGGGCTTTTGGGGGAGTAAGGGAGGGGCTGATGGGAGTAGCCACTCAGTTCGAGTTCGGGGTTGGAGCTGGGAGTGAGAGGAAGACAGAGAGAGGGCAGGAGGGAGTGCAAGCCAGCACGGGGGCAGCATGCTGCTGTCCCCGTGGCTGTGGGGGTATGCTGTGCTTTGTTTACAAATAAAAACCACAAAAAGGAATTCTCTGCCTCCATCTGAGTGTGTGTGTCGCCTTCCTCCACCGTTCGCTACAATATATTATCTTTGGAAAAGGGATTGAATTTAAGGGAAATTTAAGTATTTTTCTCAGTCCCTGAGTTTAATTC
>JBBPDH010000034.1:5032509-5047061 GCA_037974565.1 Clupeocharax schoutedeni | reverse complement strand
TCGCGAGACCAAACGCATCTCGCGAGACAGATCTGATCTCGCGAGATCTCGTACCACGAGATCTCGTCACACCCCTAGTTACTACAGAACTGTGCTTCCCATCAGAGATATTAAAACGAGTGATAGAAGCCCAGAAAACAAAATCTTGATTCCTATGAAGAGTTGCAGCTATCAGACGGTCTGTACGGCTTACACTCCAAAATAAAAACTGCACAATATTAGTGTGAATTAGCCTCACTACCTACTGTAAAGCATAAGTGAATCCTGAATGCAGTTAAAGACTGCCTCCCTTATTGCAAGTTTATATATACCAACAGAAATACCAAGGTTGCTCTTAATATTAACATTGTGCAACACAATCTGCCACAGATTCAGATGGTGCTCATTAAAGTGGTCACTAAGTGTGTGAGAACTTGGCCTTTTTTTCTCCACATACTATCCCTTGAGTTATCCCTTGTGTTATACAACCCATTTGTAGAAGAATCAGCTAGTCTAACAGATAACCAGACAACAAGAATTATTGTGACGCATCATGTAAACACTCAACCCCCGCTCTGTTCCCAGCCTAACAGTTTCCCGTTTGTGGGAATAAGGCCCTAGAGTTTGTTCGTCAGTCATCTGGGGGGTAGACATCTCAGATGGTCAGGACATCTGGGACGTGTGAGTGAAATGTGATGTGTGTTAGTGACTGGAGCAAAGGGTCCCTGTCGGACAGACAGGATCAAAAGGACACGCAACAACACTTCCTGTATGAGTTTAAGACATCTACTGGAAAGCAGCATTCCTTGGGGGGAAAAAGATTAATTAAACTAAGACTTTTTAAATTAAAAACTTTTTCCCATCAACTTCCATTTGGTAATTCTTAAAGTGTCTAAGACTTAATTGTCAATTCAGATTTCAGTGAACCTCATCAACATAAATAAACAGTGCCAACCTTTTTGGACAGCCGGACTGTTCTGAACACTTGTTGCCTTTGATGAGAGCTTGGAAGAGTCGCCGTCCGAGTCTTTGCTCATGTCAATTGACACCACAACGTCCTTCATGCCTGAAGTATCATCTTCGGGGCAAAAGAATAATGGAGTTATTTGCCATGTTTTGTGGTCCTGCACAGAACACTGAAATCAAGGCAATTTCAAATGGAATCTAGCATAAACAGAGGTTCCTGTTTAGCAGAAAGCAACTTCATTACAAGGACCATTTCTTTTACCTAAACATAGAACTCCTGTGGCTGAAAACCTTAATTCCTTAATTGTACAACCTCAGGCCTGAACGCCATGCACAGTTTAAATGCGGTGTTCTTTTTGAGCGCAACAACATATGCGTTGTTGGACAATTCAGGCATTATCTTCAATAATTACAAGCAAAACATATATTTATAGTGATCATTCTAATAGTTACTCAACTCTAATTAAAAGTAAAATGTCAACAACTGAAGGTTTTGCACTTTACCATGGCCTTGGATATGGGAAATATCAAGCCCTTCTCTCAGTCTGAGTATAACAGCACCATACTGGAAGTCAAAGGCATCACTAAAACATACAAACACACACAAATAAACAACAGTTAGTGTCTCGTGGGAGGATGTCGAACATCAACTGGATTGATCCGTGACATGTTTGCATTAGTGTAGTAGTTTTCCACTTGGTTCAAACAATTACTGTAAATACTTGGACTGCACACACAAACAAGCTTGAGCACATGTTACAGTGAGGGAACAGAACATGGTTGAGAGAGAGACCTACAGCATTTGGTGAAACACCTAAGCTAATAGTTTTCAGTTCTAAAGATCTATTCACAGCTTAATTTAGCAAAAGTCAAATTAATTTTTAATTAGGCAAAATCCAAATTAATTACTCATTATTAAAGCATAAGGATTTTCTACGCAACAATGACTGTTACATATGTTTGTGACTGTGGTGTATAATGACAGCATGAATCCCAACTTGGAAAGATTTTGGCCAGACACATTTGGATTTGCTTTTTAAGTGGCAAAAAGTAATAAAAGCAAAGGCTCTGCTTTAGCAGGCTTTCCATGACATTTAAGAGTAATCCACATATTCTTGTATTAAAAATGTCCTTCAGAATATGACTACAGAGATTATCACACAGATTATTACCAAAGGTTTGCAGATGGTTCTGAATCCCATGTGTGCAAGCTATCCAACTAGTACATTTTTAAAGAGGTTGTCCCTGAGATGTCTGCAATACAAAAGGGACTAGACTCACTGTATCATATTGATGTAGGTTTCCGTTTCTTTCATATCTCCGTTTCTCCAGTCATTCTTGAAGCCAAGTACCAGTGTGTTGGGTTTCAGTCTCCCAAGGCCAGAAGCCTAACGAACAGAGTCATGTTAGCATATCCAAAGCAGATGTACTCACCTCGAGTAACATTTCCCAAAATACAAAAGTTGAACGCATCATTAAAAAGTGCAAAAAACTCTGAAACGTTCTGAAGAAACTTAAGAAAGCTTCTTAGCTTCCATACACACACCTGCAGAAGATACTGGGTGCCCAGGCGGAGGTCCTCAGCTACCACGGGCGTGTAAAATGCTTTGGAATTGTGGTTGAGGAGCCAGCGTTGATAGCGCATCACATCACTGTTCAGTTCTTTAAAGTTTGGCCTACGAGAACTCTGATGACAAGAACAAAACGACAGAGGACAGTTTTCAGCAGTTGAACAATCCAGGCTCTTAAGTACTAATCATCAAATGATAACTCTGAGTCATTTTTATTACCACAAAAGTACACTTATGATGTTTATCATCCAATCTTGATTATACGTATGGTCAGTTCCTGGCATCTTTCATTGGGTAATGGAATATGTGGTGAAAGCCAGTGGGAGGGTTCTGTGCTCCTTCGGGTCCAGTTGTGGGAACTTGATGGTACTTGGATCCAGACAATGCGCTTTTGATTACTGTGGTGAGCAGAGCCTGGTAGGGAAAGTGCTTTTCACATCCATTACCTCACCGGAGTCTCCAAAACTGGCTTAATGGACAGGAAACTTTATAGCTCCAGGTAGAGCTTTTCAGTGTGCAAATAATCTACAAAACAATTAGCTACTGTGTGGAACAGTAAAAAAAAAATCATATCTACTCAAGTTACTAAATGTTTCTGTTTGCAAAGGCCTGTGTAGATTCTGAAACATTTTTTCCAGTCTTTAAATGTGAAGGTAAGTTCCAAGAAGCCAACCACTTTGTCTTTTCAAACTGCTGCGTAAGCAATGACGAAACAGATTTGATGGATTCCCAACAACTGACTAATTAATTCTCCATCCACAAATGCGTTCTTTTATAAATGGTTCAACCTTGCAACAGTTACTAAACACTGGCAAAACCTCGTTCAGCCTATGGATGTGGAAGATCATGCTTTTAGGATAGAACGCATGTAAACTTTTTGATGTTGCATTAACAAGCAAATACTAGCATGGTGGCAAAATCATTAACAATGGATTTTTATGTCCATTAGAGGTAAGCGCTCTATAGCTTAAAATTGATTTTTTTTAAAAAATTCATTCTTTTTTTGTTGAAAGTACTGCTTAACAATTACTACAATATTATCTTAATTTGAACAACACATAAATGACAATTGTTATCAAAATTTCTGTTATGTGTTCCTTAATCTTTATTGCATTTTTAACCCTCGAATAACAAAAACATTATCTGTCTAAAAAATCTATGTTCTGTATAAGTAATAAACATGAACTTACAATGCGCACATGTCCACAGACCATCAGGCCAACATTTTTAGTAAAAGCATGAACCAGGTTAAGGAGAGCCGGACGAGAGTTGGGTGCCCCAGTCATCACCAAACACTGTGGCCTGGAAAATAAAAAGAGCTTATTATAAAGAGTTAGACTTAAAGTTAAACTGTAGTTCTGAAGCTACATGTGCAGATGAGACAAAATCACAATGTTTTATATAATAATGTTTTATTTACTGTTAAATAAATAAAACATTATTATATAAAAGTTTTTTTTAAAAAGTTAAAAGCACAAGTATTACAACTAAGAGTTTCAATGATGTGCAATTAGACAGTTCTGCCTTCGCATGACCATGAAAGATCATCAGGAATTGAACAGGAGATGTTCAGATTAGTGTACTTCAAAGCAAATATGCTAAGAAAAGGGGATTACAGTCAGGCAAAGGGTTGTAACTCGTTTGATTATCAAGGTATTAATCAGACACTCCCTAATCCCCCATGGGCTTATTGCCATGGGAACCTTTTAAGAGGCCACACTCTGGTCAGAGTTTCCACTTTTTCTGCTCCTACAGTCCCTGTTACTTGCACATTTGCCTGGTGTTAATGGGATTACAGCCACTCAGTATTAATATCCCCACTCTAAAATAATTAAATATAAAGTGCTTTAAATGAACCCCCACATACTCTAAAACATGTTAAAACATGAACAGTCTAGATAAGAAGAGACTGTATTCATAAATTTCCTATTTGTTTAGAGTGCAAATTTGTCCATTTAAAATTTGTGCATGCTAATGTGATCAAATGAGTCTAAGCAACCTTGATGCCAAGTGTAATCAGAGTTCAGCATTCCAGATTTCAACTCTAGCAATATCTGAGCTGTTTACCCAGCAAGATTACAGTAGCTATACTTTTAGAAAATGAACAGTGAGTGTACATGTATCTATCTACAGTGTATCTCACTGTCCACTTGCTAATTTAAGGTATAATAACTGTGGCAATATCAGTAGCTCTAATGTAAAACCGCTAGAAATGAAAACATTTAACACAGAGAATCAAGTTTTTAAAACTAAATCCGAGGCCGTGAAGAGCCACAGACAAACTAAAAGACAATCAAATGATTATTCAACAAAAACCTTTCACTGGCTCAGGATTAGACAGAGATTAAGCCTAGTCTTGGGCTATTTTACACTGCTAATATGAATTCTGCAGTAAAACTACTTTTGTAGTCCAAGACTGGGTTTAATCTTTGTCTCAAATCTTCCTCTAATCCTTAAGGGCCCTAAAAAACAGAAAATATTGATTTTGAAAAAGGCAGTGCGCCTCATCATCCCAGGTGGTCCTGCTTATGTAACATTCCCATGAGAATGTCATACTAGACAAATTATCTGCAGCCCGAGGCACATTTTCGAGGCATAACGCCTCAAACAGTACACCTTATATTTTGCATTAACATTGCCATATATATATATATATAGCACAGTGTGCTTACTGACACATACAGAGAGCATCTACAGCATGACTATTGTAAAGACAGTAATTAATATACATGTTTAATAGTTCTATATATGTAGAAGTGATCTGTATTAATTTCAGATATTATAGAAATAAAAATATTATAGAAATAAAAGGTATTATTCCATTCCAGGAGTTGTGGTGTAACAGAGAATTTGTAGTGAGAAAAAGAGGCCAATCAATAATCAATAAGAAAAGTGGTCATCATTTTTAGTGCTTACTCCCATTATTGAACTTACTAATAGTGCCAGTCATCAAGCCAGTCAGTGTAAACCACTTGGACCTGGTCAGCTCACCAACCACCTCTCATTAGCATTAATTACATACTATGAACCAAACCCTGCTTGCAGAAACATACTGTTGGGTTTTAATATATTTCTTCGTGTAACACATTTTATCTGGTAGCTTTCTTGTTGGAAAGTAGAAAATTGTTTTATTTTTCAGTAGGACCCCTGGGTCAGCTAGTACACCCTTGAACTGCTATATGTCAAGAACAAAAATATAAAACATGATCAAATGACAACATCTCTTCACCTGAAAGTTTTCACATGGTCAGCAACTCCACAGAGCTGTAGGCTATGCGTCAGGGCCTGGTGGTAGGTCAGTGCTTGGGTGGACGAACCCCAGTTCACATCTGCACACAAAGCATATTGGATTTAGTACACTGTACTAACCAGGACATCTGATACAGTAACCTCCATATGGCAGTGCTTTATAATGTGTGTGTTCATTTAAAATCCCTTTATTCTGCCCAAGAATACACACGTAATACACACGCATGGCGTCTGCACGTGCACACACATACGCTGCATGAGATTTCGCTGCATCTGTAGCCCCAGCATGCCAGTGACCCATTGGGCCACGAACCCTCAGACTAGCACAGTATGTGATACAAGCTGTCTGTAAACCTCTAGCCCGGCGCGCACACACAGACACACGCCTCCCTCTTTCTCTGCAGTCAGTCTGCACCACAGCAGAACTCAGCTCCACTGCAAACCCAGGCACGACTCTGACATGTTTAACATTAGAAACCGCCTAGACTCACTGTGTTTCATCGCCATAGAAACACCTTTGAGAGAACACTACAAACAGTGTCATCCCTTACCTCTTAAACGTGCCATTAAGAAATGATTATGCACAGTTCCAAAGTAGTTTATTATATACGGTTTACAAAAGTGCACTTTATTGTCGACAATCAGCATATAAAATATGATGAATAACTGTAGTTCTAAAAACATTTTGAATGCATATTAAGCTGATTATAATTCCTTAAGCAAACATAAGAAAAGGACTTCATCACTATAGTACCTAAAAAAATAAACAAGACATTAATAAATAATTAGATTTCCCAAAATCAAAAGTACATTATAAAATTTTAAGACTTGTTTCAGAGCACTTGCTCTTGACTGCAACTACATCCAAAAATAGAACACTAACACCACTGCAGAGTGTGTATATGTGCGTGTGTGTGACGACAAGAAAAAAGTGCAGTGAGGCTGCATTGAGATGCAAATCCCTTCCCATCACAAAGCCACATCCTTGCATCAGCAGAAAATAAGAGTTCGAAGTATCAATAACAGGACAAAATCCAGTGCAGAAGAAAAAGTCTAATGCATTTCTTAATAGGCATAAGCCACACAGTTAGATAATACAATAACTTGGCTCCAGTGCTTGTCCCTTCTTTATTATGCAGAACTCCCTAAGTGACCTAATTGAGAAAAATTTGAATGAAATGCCAGAAAAAGGATTACACAGGTGCAATAAGAACACTGCTAATTACTGAACAAACAGTGTAACATGGCATAAGTCATAGGACTGAACAGTAAAGAAAATGTATCTTGGTGCAAGAAATCTTGTCCACACTATATTATTCTGACCCAAAAGACGAGTTAAAACAACAGAAAAAGAACCCAATAAAAGAAACAACACAAATGATTTTGTTTTGGTTCAACAAATGAATTCAATATTACTTGTTTTCATTGGCCTAAGCAACCCCTCCTACAGTCAAGGGGTCAAAGAATAGGGCGACAAGAGTCTAGTCCTTACTGCATGAGTGCATGCCATACTGCAATCAAAGGAGATTTCTAAGGACCTCAGAACAGCTGTTGAAGCTTTTCAGGCTGGAAGAGGTTATAAAACAACATCTAAAGAGTTTAGGCTCCACCAATCCGCTGGTGTTCATTAATACTTCATCAGACAAACACTGAACAAAAATTATGTGTAATGGTGTGTAATAATAGCTGGGAGAAGGCTACCATTCTCCAAGAACATCATGACTGCTTGACTGACCTTTTCTAAAAGACCATGTGGACACAATCAGAGAACACAATCCACTTCAGTTTAATGACCTCATTCCAAATTTGAAACATCACACAAAATCATGGTGTATCACCTGTATTAGTGTTGTAAATGGTACCATGCTTTGGGACTGTTTAGCTGCAGCATTTGACCATGAAGGCTAGAATATATCAGGAAACTCCACAGAAAAGTAACAGAAGGTCTGACATTCAGGACACCTCATGACCTGAAGCTCAACAGAAAGTGGATCTTGCAGCAAACGACCCTAACCAGTGGTCTGGTGTAGTTTAAAACATTTTAATATTATCAGTGTTTGCACGCTTAGTTTTATTGGGTTGTCTTCATCTATTGTCAGATATGCTTAAATTCGGAGAATTCTAAATGGTTCACAAATGTTCTAAAACTACTGTACTGCAACACAGTAATTACAATATTTGTATTTACTGTGTAAACCACAGGATTATTTCAGTTTCTAAGTAGCAAGTCGAAAGAATGAAAGAAATTAGTTTTGAGACTACAGTTTGGTGATTGCTAGTACTTAAATAAATTGGTGTGAACAAACTTAACATTACATTTACTTTGACAGTTCTAACCTGTAGACCAGTGATGGGGTCCTGGAGAGCCATTTCCTGTACAAGCCGCTACTTTAACACCGTTGACTTAATTAATCAGTTAATTGCCAGATTTGATGGGTGTGTTAAAACAGAGAAAACTGCGAAACACTCCAGACCTGCATTACCTTTTACCTAAACTATTTACTTTTGTTGATTAGTGTAAATGTCAGACTTCCCACTAATACACACGTTATTACTTCGGCCAGAGTGTGAAATAAAACTGAGCAGCAGTTAATCTTACCAGGCTTTTTGTAGCTGACATAAATGTAGAGAGACAGGACGATGACGTTGGTCAAAAGGGCAGCCCACCAGTTGATAACGAACATGACCACACAACAGAGCACTGCTCCAGCAAGGGACACCCACATGTTGTAGTACTTGAAGCTGGGTCTCCATCCTGCACAACACATAGTGCTTAAAAACAAATTGAATCAGTTCCTTCAATTTAGGCCAGTTGTCTAAGAAATACTCACTTTCTCTTGGTCTGAATCTATTCTCCTGTGGGCTCGACTAAGAAATTTTATACAGGATAAGCATATTTGACATATTCTGGGTATATTTTGGTCCCCGTTATCCTCTTTACCCAAATGTGTCAACAGAAGGGGACAAAGTAATGTAGTAGTATTACAGTTTAGCGAGGATACAGACTTAGATTAAAATGAGTTAGCGAGTTAGCAAATACACATGGGAGAGGTTACTGGAACTAGAGGGTTTTCGTCGACAGACAACTAGTTCTAGATTAATGGATTTTTGGAATGAAAAGTGAGGTCAGTAATTAAACGGTTGAGCTGTTTACACTGTAAAGCTATAAAGGGTTCATGACATAAAGGGTACATACTACGGCTCAGAAAAGTAAGCTGCTTGAGGGGCTTTGCTGGTGAGGTCTCGTATAAATTATGCATCAAAAAAATAAATGTACCCTTTACGTGCATGAAACTGGATACATATGAATATTAAGCACAACATCATAATTAGATTGAAGATATATACCTGGTAGTCTTCTAGAGCTTTGGTATTGAAGAAAGAACATAACTCTTTACACAAAGAATAAAATGTGTACTTAAAACATGTTTGAAACATAATTATTAGACGACGTTTACATATTTTATTATAATATGCAACACTGTCCTAAAATAATTTCAAACCACCATTAGATTGTTCATCAATATTAAGATAAATCAATATATACACACTGAGGTTCTTTTTATAAGAGAACAGTAAATACTGAGATGACATTCCTTTCAAACTGAGAAGTTCAAAACATTTTACTAGGGATCCTGGATTTGGTAGTCAGTACGAATTTCTTTTATAAAATTCTTTTAAACATTATTCTCAGGGCAAGACTGTCAGGCCCCATCATTGGGAAGTTGTATTTTTGAGCCCATGGTGGTGCTCAAGCCACCTGAGATCAGGAATCCAAGAGAGTACGGTTGGCTTCACTCTCTTTTGGTCAGCATTCATCTCCAAGCATGTTAAGAAGTTCAAAAAGATGTGTTGGCTGGCCTTAGAGGCAGCATGTGCTAGCCTTTACACTTCCGGTGTTTGTGGTATTGCATAATAAAGGAAGTCCTAACTTTTAGGTGGAACAAGGGATGACTATATTCTAAACATTTGGACTGACTTTCTGTCCAATTTAATCAACATTGCTTTACAAGTGGTTAATATACATAAAATTCACTTTCAGACATTAAGATTTCATCACATGAATCATTGATCTACCAATCCTCTGCCTATAAAAGCATTCATTCATAGGTACCATGGCGAGGCTGGATAAAATTAACCAAAAAAAAACAGACTACAGAGAAAGTCTGAATGTACACTTAGTGTTCCCTACTATGGATAGTATGAATATCTGTTGAAAATGCTACACTAGCATATCCATGACCAACTGACTCATTTTTTTCTTTTCGGTCAGTAAAATAGTCTGTGCTTGGGTAACTGAGTGCTTTTAAAACCAAAAGAGAGACTTACCAGGAGAGTTGGCCAAAGAGGCATGGAACACAGAAAAATTTATAAGGGCATAGGAGGCCAGGAAGAAGTTGGAAATGATTGGAGCAATTGTGTTCAACTCCGCTGGAGAATGAACAAAACAGGATTTAGAAGATAAGCTTAACTTTAAGTCTAAAGTAGATAATGTGGCTTAGTAAATATCCACCTACCAATGAGGATGAATGCCAGGGCAATGCCAAAAGTAAGTAAGTAGCCACGCAGGGGTTCGTTGTTCTTGCCGTAGCCTCTACCAAAACCAGCAATGCCAGGATAGATGTTGTCCTTACACAAAGCCTGTAAATAAAGGATATAAAAGTATTATTTTACATACATGAGCTATCAGCATGTCTTTGAATAGCTACATGTTTTTTTTTTGACATCGTGTCAGTTTCAAACCATGACCAGTGATTATGTATTCTCAAGTAAAACCCTCTGATGCTGCAATAACACATGGCACGGTTGTCAGGACCCAATGCAACATGATTAAAAAAAATAATCACTAAGATGAAAACAAGGTCATGCAGAGTGTTTTGATGTGGAACTTGGAGGCCAGAAAAGGTCACAGCAGTGGTAACAGGAAACAGATGTCTAAAGAGGTTAATGTCTTTAAGACTTGCCTCACACAAAAATGTCCAACATGAAACAGTCTGATGTCAGAGAATGTTGTACAGTAAACAGTACAGTACAGTAAAGTTTGGTACAACACATACTTTTAAAAGCCATTCATAGCAGAATGATACATACAGGGTGTTTTAAAGTACAAAACAAAAAACTCCAAATATACCACCAATTTACCAATATCAACATTACATAGAATATTTTGAATAGTAAAAGAATTGGCTGCTGGTTCCTATCAACAGCACGGTAAAGAAAGTTTCTCTATAACGCACAATTTTACATGAAACGGTAAATCAGTAACTGAAAACTCCATTAAAAGATAATTGATTAAATATATATTCTGTGTGAATTGGCTTTGAGATTAGTTCACATGTTAATGGCAAACATTGTTTTAAAAGGCTTTATATAATTTGTTAGGTTCACGAAAATTAAATGGTGGGGTCTAAATGGTTAAACAAAAACAATTATTCAAACAAACATTTTTGTGACTGGATTTTTGAAAAATAACCCTTTAGGTACAGTCAGTCTGAATTATACGTTGCTTGTTTGTAAGTTACACAGTGACAGCTGATACTAATTAACCATATGACTGGGCTGAACTAGTGAGGGGCCAATTAATTCTGGTTGCATGTTTATTTTTTACAGCAAACCAAGGAGGAAATACTTTTTCCCCTTCTCTAAATCCCTTGCTCTTTCTCCTTTCCATGGCACAATATTTAAATCAATTAAGAACATAAATACTAGCAGTAGTGATTGAGGAACACCCACCTGGAACACTTTGGGGGCGCTGACCAGCGAGGCCAGAGCTGACGAGAGTGTTGCGGAGAAAACCCCTGCTGTGATGAGGGGACCGAAACCTGACACCACACTCATAACCTTGGGTTGAAAATATGAATATTAGTTTAAGTTCATTTCAGCAACCTGTGTGCTCTATATCTCCCGCTGCTCCTCTATAATTTACTGTTCATAAACTCACTTGAAAATCGTTGTGCAGCCCATATTTGCATGAGGACTTAGCTTCACCAACAGGCCTACACGAGGAGAAGTCATAGCCAAAGCTACACTCAGCAGTAGTGCAGTTTGTGAGGTTAACACTGAAGGTGCCATTGCGCAAAGTGGCATCTCTCACAATGCAAGCTCCTACAAAAAGAAAAGAAAAAAAAAGATTTGAAGGGAAAAAAAACGATATGAACATGCTTACAGGAAGAAAACCACAGACACAACACAATAGAACTCAAACACCATGTACCTGCAGAGATAGCAACACCCATGTAGACTAGGCCTGTGATAAGAATGGCCAAAAGAGTTCCCCTTGGGATTGCCTTTTGCGGATCCTAAAATGGAAAAAAAAAAAAAGAAAGAAAGAATGTAAATATGTGGGCAGCTCTTTGACTATAAATATCATACTTCTACATATACATATCACATTCTACTACATTTTCTCTCAGATCTTATCATCACGATTTTGCCCAACTCACTGCTAGATCTCCTGAGATATTGGCACCAGCAAGAATGCCAGTAGCTGCAGGGAAGAAGATAGAGAAGACGGAGAAGAACGTTTCTCCTCGGAAGTCTGGACCTAAATTTTCCCACATGATGCCAGCTGAAGAAGGGACAAAAAGAGAGGCAGAAGTCAATTTACACATAAAACCTTTCAGAAAACGATGAATCAAGATTTGTATTAAAAATCTAGGTCATTTGTACCATCATAGCCGAAAAATCCAAATTCTTCCTTAGACTTGACAGGAATGAATGTGCCGATGAAGTAGTTGAAAATGGCACTAACTAAGATAACCAAAAGGAAGATCTGGGCCTTAAAAGGAAAAAAAAACACAGCATTTCATTCATATTCCTTTTCTGGTGCAGGCATGGTAATCAGAAGAACAAAAACAAACCTTCGCCTCCCATTCCATGCCTGCCACCGAGATCCCAAGAAGGATCAGGACAGTGATGGTTCCAATGATTCTGACATCATTGATTTGATCCAACATGATGAGCTCAGCATTCTAAGAAAAAAAATAAAAGCAATCCAAGACTTTCAATGAGTTACTGTGCAGAATATACTGAACTGTTTTGATGAAGCCAAATTAAACTGTGTTGCTTACCATAAGAAGTTCAACAACAGTCTCAGCAAAGCCAACAACGTACATGGCCACTGCAACTGCGTTGGCAAAGGCGAAGATAAGACCAATGGAACCACCAAATTCAGGGCCTAAACTTCGAGATATCAAATAATAGGCCCCTCCTGTAGACAAAAAGAAAAGTTAGGGG
Organism: Clupeocharax schoutedeni; assembly: GCA_037974565.1. Taxonomy (NCBI): domain Eukaryota; kingdom Metazoa; phylum Chordata; class Actinopteri; order Characiformes; family Alestidae; genus Clupeocharax; species Clupeocharax schoutedeni. Next base: position 5,034,060 of record JBBPDH010000034.1, on the reverse strand, counting down.
GGAAAAAAGACTGAATACATGCTTTTCCAGCCAAAACATATAGTTGGCCCAAACTTTTAGCTCCAAGTCAACTTGGAAAACTATTTGCAAAATGAAAACACATTGGCTTGGCACAGACTTGTAAACAGATTTAGACATTTTCTATACAGAGCATGGTTTAGTGGGGGAGATGTGAGAAATTGCTGGAATACCAAAAACGATTAGGCTCTGGCGGATTAATATTTATGCGCAACTGTGATTGGATGCTTTATTGTAAGCCATACACATGGCATGTAATCTCAACCACCTCTGACACAGGTGTATCTGAAATTTGTATTATCCATATAATACTTTTGGTGTTGCTCTTCTTCAAAAACATAGCCTGCATACAAGTTCCATGCAATAGAGATCTGAGCAACTTATATGTTTTTTAAAAATCCATGAAGAGCTTTTCTACCATTTAGTTTCCTAAAGATTTGGACAACTAACCGTGTGAATCTTTCTAGACCAAACACTGTATGAGAATAAAATACCCAGTTGTTTTCCACCACAGCTAGCAACTGATCCTATGCATACAAGACCTTACTTGCAAAGGTTAGCGGAATGCGAAGCTCCCTGGAGTAATCTCAGGAAATATAAGTGTGCTATGATATGGTTAAGGTTCCAAGCTCAAGGACATCTTCAACAAAAAAAAAAAAAAACACAACCCTTGTTTTCCTCTTTCCCTAGGTTCTGAAGACCTGTGGTGCAAGTCCTATATCCATTTCAGAGTAAGACAGCAACTTTGTACCACTTAGTAACTTAAGACAAAAGCGCCTGGTATTTAAAAACAGCCTGTTGAATTTTTTCACATGCTGTGAGAACTGTGAGCAATGTGTCTAGTGCAAGGGAATCCTTGAGCAGTTCAGTAAGGTCTCCACAGGTAATGTATTCTTCAGGACTGAGAGGAGAGGAGAGGTGAGGTGAAAATAATTATAGCTGCGGTGACCTGAGGAGTATGCCAGACAAGCTAAGCGAAGAGCGAAATCTGAGTAGATTGTAGCCAAAGAACAGATTTATTCTAACAGCTTAACAGAGTAGCACAGAGTCTGCTCTTTCTTTAATGGGGCATAATTTATGACTGGTCATTGCAGTGTACATACACATAGAAAATAAAATCATTAAGGGACAGGGACACATGTTTAATTAACAGAAATATCATAATAGGGACTGTAATAGAAGCCTGTGATAATACAAGATAGTAAAAAAAAAAAATGAAAATGGGTCTACATAAGACGGCCGCAGTTCTGTGAACTGATCATGACTATTAAAGCTGACCACATTTATTTCCCACAGTTGTTAGCTTATGGGCCAACTAACAGAATATTAACTAGGAACGTGGAAAGCAGAAAATGTCCATTTTATATATATATTAGTGCTGTCAAGCGATTAAAATTTTTGATCTAATTAATTACACGGTGTGGCGATTAATCTAATTAATCGCATTTAATCGCATATACATACAGACATTACAAGAAGCAGTTTTTACCATTTATTATTGAATACAAGCCTCTACCTTAGACTACAATGGTC
>JBBPDH010000034.1:5018267-5032409 GCA_037974565.1 Clupeocharax schoutedeni | reverse complement strand
AACGTGTTATTTTTTTCTGTGATTAATTAATCTAATTAACGCGTTAACTTCCCAGCCCTAATATATATATATATATAAAAACATAACATGATTCTTACAAAACAGTAAAAGATAACCAGCTAACTTCTGGAAAATGTTCCAACCCATTTAGAGGGCGTCTGTAAATTATCAAAATAATGTTTGTTTTATTGCACTTGAGCTGTATTTGTTCTCAGTATGGCCAGTTTAGCCGCTTTAGGCCTGTACTTAAAAGCTTGCATTATTATGACAGACATAAGTACACTCTCGAGAATTATCTCTCCATTTCATCTATTTTTTTGCCGAGAAAGGTATGGCATCAATACTCCTCAAGTATTGAAACAACTTTTGCATGCCTTTGAGATGAATAGGCATCTATGTTGCCACGTGCATTAGAGATCTCTATCCCCTTCTGGTGACCTTAACACAAGTGCAGTGTTGACCAGCCTCAGTCATGACCTGATATACTCTCACATTTCATTGTGCATGACTTGAGCAGTGTGTTCTCTTCCTCTCTTGGTCACTAAACACTTCCCTCACTTCATGTTTCTTTATCAAAATATCCCATTACCAAAAGAAGGGGGAAAAAAACCACTTTTTTTCTGTACAAGGTTTGTCTGCCAACAGAGAGATGGCGTAATCTGTCTAGAGTTGTATTGTCTGGCATGTAAAGTGATATCCAGCAGGATGCCAATTAAAGAGACATCAGCTTCAAGGGTACAATCTTATTAATTCTGCTCATGACCTTGGTGGTGAGCCCTAGTCTTTCATGCAATATCCTGACTGGACTATGAGATTTAAATATGGAGGTGATGACATATATGTATTGGGTACAAGTAATTAATTTGGGTTACAGAGTTTAAATAAAACAGATACAGCAGGAGTGCTATTTAAGGAGTTGCTGGTTTTTATCACACTTATAATACATTTAATAAACATGTTTTAGCTTTTATCATCAGGGCATTCCTCTGGATTACAACTACATTTAAACTGATCCATCAGTATAACTGCGGTATAAAACATGTAGTCAGTTTCAGAGGGCACCTTCTTTAACAGAGCAGCTCCCATCTACCATGAGCTGCAAGGTAACAGACCCATCAGAAAGACTAAAAGAAACAACAGATTTTAAGATTACATTATTAGAAGTGTAATAGTCAATACAAATGACAAAGCAAAAAAAGCAAACATTTTAACCAGTGTAATACTTAAAACCATCATTAATATTCCCCTTGGCAGCACATCATTGTATCACTAGGACATTTTGAATGTCCACATTTTTATATAAATAAATATGTAATTATCATATAATCAAATCTTATTGTTGTGAACAAATACAAGTAAGCTCCGAATGTGTTGTGTAATTGCATCAATTCACCAACCATGAATTTAATCTAGTGCATGAAGTTTTTTAGTCTTTTTACCCACCGAAGTCTTTTTACCCACCGAACACAAAGCGAAGAGAGGTTTACTTTCACATTCCCACAATGGGGTCATCTTTACTGGTCATTTTAATCTTATAATTGATTTAAAGGACTTTTTTTTTTTTTTACTTTTACTTTATACATTGCTGTTTCACAGTTCTGGTCTATTGCAAGCAATAGCAACCTGTTGCCTTTCACACAAATGCATTGTGTTTATGTATGTCAACCGTTAGCTGTAGCTTTTGTGGCTTGTCTAAGAGCAAATTTTTACAAGAGGCAAAAGGCAACATTAAGCTGCCAGAAGGGGATCATTATTTAGACCATCCTTGTCAGCTTAGTGTGCCTGGGGCCTATCAGAGGAAAGTGGGGAGAGGCTATGCGAGGCATGCAGTCACCAAACAACTCAATTCTTTTGAAGGCACTTATAAATTGGCATTGGGAGAGGACTTTTTTAGCTCTTTTAGCTTTAGTATATAAATTTAAATAAATTTTAAATGTATAACAACCCACAGCACATAAGTTACCTTCACCATCACAGCCACCTGAAATGTTGAAATTGCCTTGTTTATCTCATGCTAGTCAAGCTCCAGGTTTTTACCTACTGATAACATATGCATTGTGCTTCTGCACCGAGAGTTTACACACCTCCTCGCACAAAGCCGTTGGTTGCTATCGCAGAGGTGGAGCAGCCAGTGATGGTGGTCACAACAGTTGCCATGGCAACGATAATGCAGGAATACACTAAAAATCAAAGAATAAGAAAATTGGCATCAAAGTGAAACAATACAATCCTGGTTTCCTAATTTAGAAAATGCACTTTTACTCTCATGCTAAATATCTTACAAAATAAAACATCAGCTTGATGCTTTTACTAATTCCATTCTTGTAATTCTTATAAGGTACTTTCAGCATGTAGCACTAGCTGTTTGCAGTCCTTCAAAGATATGTAGTGCTTCTGTCGCATCCAAGAATTCACACCTTCTGAAGCTTCTGTGTCAACAGTTGTAATGGTACTGGAAAATGAGCTTGTGCCTGACAGTTAACTGCAGGTGGCACCTTGCAGTAACATTTAGCACCTGGATGGTGGATGGCAGTGGGGTGATGGGAGGCCGTGGAAGTTGTGTGAATTAAGGCCCTAATTCACATGAACTGCCAAAAGTACTCCAGAGAGTCAAACCTACCAACTCCAGCCTGGCCCACGATCCATGTCATGCGGATGAAGAGCATCACACCCCAAATGTTCAACATGCAGCGGACCTGCACAGAGGAAGGTTGGTAGTTAGGCTTTAGGCAGACTGGAGGAAAATGTTTCCAGCCAAAGCTCATTTCCCAAACCTTGGCTTGAACAAGAGATTTCATGCAATGGAAATCCAAGGCTAAGGGCAGGACTAAAACCTCAACTGAAGCAAAGACTCCTGGCATGGTTTGAAAAACACTCTGCATGAAAGTGATGTGCAGAATATCACTCAACATCAAAAGTTAGCATTTCAATGTCAATATGTTCAAACAAGAAATGACATCAAAGTGTGTGACGTGACAAAATCTTTGATGTGTGTCTTGATTTTTCTTCTGCTTGGAACAGGTGTCTGGCTTTTGTTTGTCCAAATGTTAAAAAGAGCGAGTAGGTGGAAATGAGGATGATGTTAAGGACAAGAGGAAGTATGGTTTACACATGTCCAAATGAAGAAACAGTGACAAGAACCAGAGATAATCTTTGAACGGTGACTGCTACAGCTCTGAAGTTATCACGAAAAACATGCACCACTTAAAAAGGTCAAGATTTAGCTGAAAGCATACTCTGCTCTCTTTCACAGAGATGAAGGCTTTTAGGTAGGGGTTTATGAGGCTGTTCTCCACATCTTACAGTGAGCAATACATGGACAGAATAGAATAAGTGGGTCTAATGAGCAGTATAATTCCCACCAGGGGCAAAAAATCCTGAGTAGAGTGCAACTTGTACTCATTCATGTATTTCCTTTGTTTGGATGGCATACTTCTGTATGTAGCTCAGTTAATTGAGATTATAGGTGAAAGAGGAAGGGACAGAGAGAGAGCGTGTGAGAAAGAGGGGGGAGCAGAGATAAAGATAAAGTGTATCATCAAATGTGTGGAATACTGATAGAGAGGTGATCAGACTAAAATAAAAGTTTTCAGACAGCAAGTCTTGTTCAACTTGTTTTTATTCCATTTGCATCTACAACGCAGGAAAAAAAACAATAAGCCAACTGAAGGTACAGACACTTACCAGCACTCCTTTTACCCATCCAAACTTCACAACCCCTTTAGGTTCAGCTGCCTCCTTGGCAGCAGCCTCCTCAGCAGGGGTTAGCTCGTCACCATTGGCAAATCCATCTTCAAAAGGTTCCTTCAAAAACAGACATCACCATTAACAGAACAGTAAGGGGACAAAAGTAAACAGTATTATTGAAAAACACAGACCAAAAATGCCTTCATATTCAGTATTTACCCAAATGTATGGGGCAAAATAAAATAACATTTAATTGTAACAAATGAAAATAAATGAATTTCATACAGAACTGTAGACACACACACACACACACACACACAGAACTGCCTTGAAAATGTACAGAGTTCCTGCCCATTAAAGCTCATGATGATGTTCTCTTTTTGAAGACATGGAAAATGATGGCCAAGCCAAATGTATCTGGACAAGATAGCACATTAAGATCAGGAGACAGGATCACTTTAAAAGGACCGCATTTAATTCTCGTTCAAGACTAAAAGGGCTTTTAGTGTAGGACTCCCACTGACAGTGGAATTTAGGTTATAGCTGGGTACAGCGATTTCATAGTTTCTCAAAGAGTAACGACTTCTAAACTCTTCTCATGCTGTAAGAGCTTCCTCTAACTCGTTCCTTTACCCCTAATGTTCCGTCCCTCCCTGTTTCGTTGCCAGAGTCACTCAAATATAGACACAGGCAGAGTTATCCGCCCTAGTATCTATGGAAGGTTAAACACAGGAAGACTCCCTTCTGTGTGGGGACAATGCTGTGACGTAGGCAACGGCGTCTCAAGTCTCTCTAGACAACTGCTGTGGGTAAGTGTTGATGGCCCTGGAACAACCCTAAAGCTGCCCCTCTTAGCAATGACACAAAAGAGGAAGCCCCATATACAACCAGCTGCTACAGAGTTTTGTTCGTCTCTCAGTCTTGTAAAAACCTTGGACAAAAATGGTAAGACAATGTGTCCTGAACTCATCAAGGCCTCCTGAGTTAGGGAGGGCACTGAAGTCCCCTCCCTCAGAACATGCAGGCCTACATCTTTACTGATTAACTGTGAGCCATGTGGAAAAAGAGGATGACTGCTCAATGCAAATGTGCAACATTGAGCTTGAGGGTGTATTGACATTTTTGCTGAGGTTCAATGCCAGTGTGTGGAGCAGAGGGCACATGCTGTGGGAGATAGAGCTGTAACTCTGTTCCAGAGAGTTTCAGATAATTATACCATCTCAACAACATGTTTTTCTTCCAGAATAGTCCATTTGCTCATGATTGGTATAAGAGCTAGAAATAAACCTCATTAGAATTTCCAGACCACAATTACTAAACAATGACACGAGTTATTCACTCCTATACAAATGACCTTGGGATGCATCGACTGGCCCCAGAATTCAGAGCCATGTTACATCACAATGAAAAATGTATCAGGGCAGAATTTTAATAGCCTGTTTGGTTAATGCACATGTTGCATTAAAGGAAAAAAAGCATACATTTTTCAGACCATTTTTATTGAGAATTGTTTGTAAGATACTTCATTTGAGTAGGACCAGTTTTTCAATAACATTTTCATGGCAATATCCCACATCATCACATCATGACCAAGTCAGATGGTTTTCAATTGAATAATATAGAACCACCACATTATCTTGTGATGCTTTAACACATTTAAGCCTTGGGCAGAAAAGAATTCTCATTAATATTAGCCAATCCTCCACATCAACGTTTAACTGACTACACAGCAGGACATCCATCTTTGACATTGTTTTCTCACAGTGATCTCAATTGTTGAATTCAATTGACCTTATATAGCCAGCCAAAAATCAATCAGACTTTTATTTGTTTTGTATTCAGTTGGCTTAGCCTATTAATTTTTTATGTCTGGCAAACTGAGCCATTAATCTTACATGATGTGTGTTGCAATCATGCGCATGCTTATGTTTATGAAAGAAAGGAAGCAGGAGAAAAACAAGCTAGTTAGCAAAGCTATAAACCAAGGCAGACTCTGGATAAGATAAACAAAAGCTAAAAACTTTTCTGGACTAGGGGTGGAATTGGTAAAATCATACATAAAGTCAAATTTATTGGTGCGTTTCATTCAAATCTCTAGCCCAAATTCACAAATGCTTTCAAGAGTTTTTATGCATCCTCCCTTGGCTAAAACTCTTTGATTAAATATACAGTAGATACAACTTGCCATTTGGCACAACACTGGAGTGGTTAGGGAAAAGACCCAAAAGGATCTTGTGGAAACACACATTTGGGACAGATAGCGGCCTGGTGGTTAGGGAGTTACCCTGCGATCAGAAGGTCGTGGGCTTGAGTCCCAGGACTGTTAGTAGCACCACTGAGGTACCCTTGATCAAGGTCCTGTCCCCACACTGCTCCCAGATGCCATACTGCTAAATGCCCTCTGCTTCACTTGGTGAATGGGTTAAATGCAGAGAATGTATTTCACACTGTGTGTAGTGTGTTCACGCATGACTACAAAGGGGCCATTTTGTTACTTTTACACATAGTTCCCCCTCCATTGCAATGGATGTGTATGGGCACTGACATAGAAGTACTTTTGTAAAGCAGCAGAGAAGTGCCATTCTTTGCTTACTATAATAAAATCACCATCTGTGTTACAACACACTATTAAACAGGGGAGTAGACTAGTAAAAGATCTGTCTATTATTAAGATGCAGTGTGGAGACAAAAGCCATATGAATTATAAAACAGCATGGCTCCTTTGGCATGTACTCCAGCATGTGACAGGGACACTGGGGTGCAGCATCACCTGAGCCATCTGTCAACGTGAGCTGTGTGACTGCGTTCACAATGCCATCAACGGCACCGCCAGGGTCTGGCTACAGCAGGGACAGTGCGCTATTGAGAGGGAGGGAGGCAGGAAATGAAAAAGAGCAGCTTTGTTCTGGTTTTAAAGCTTGTCAACACCATACCGTGGGGCCACAGAGGCCCAACCGGGGGGTCCAGGTGAGTGAGGAAAGCACCAGCAGAACACACATGCTGCTAGGTCTATATGAATTTGTATAAAAATCTCATTGAGACTTAAGGCTGAGTCATAGACTCGTGAAGGTGCCATATGCGGGTTATGGAGCTTTCAAGGAAATAAGCTCCATTGTGAAATTTTGCAAATACAACACATGTAGCTGCACAGAAAGAAAAAACAAACATTTCTATGGCTTATTGAGGCTCTTGTGGAACTATGTGAAATGTTCAGCACTTTACATTTGTAATTTGTAAAAAATAATGCAAGGAAATTTATTTTCATGAATCTGTTTATGTATTTATAAATTCTAATGAGAGAAAAACTGGTCAAGGATAAGCAACAAAGGATTTGGACACCATCATTAGGACAGAGCATGAACAATAAAGCATGGGGGGCAAAGCCCAACGATTCAGGACGTGACTCATGCACCTCCCTATCCGACTTACTTTTTTTCTATTTATGAGTCAGAGATCCTCAGGAAGCCTGAGATGATGAGTTCTCCACAACCAAGCAGCTTCAACTGTCCTCTAGCAGAATTGGACACTTGCTGATAACAAGGCTCTACTGAGAAGAGCCTCTTCTGTATTCGCATCATACAGCACCAAAATGAGAACTGAAGATGTAGAGACAGGTCACCAGCATGCTAGAGAGCACATATACTATAAGTAATCCCCACAAAACAGCCTTGCAGTTGTGGAGGACCATACTGAACACCCTGACCTTTCTGGAAAAAAGCTGCAATTCCAAATGATTTCCTACTGCCTGCCAATCACAACCCCTAAATAATAAACCATTGATATCACCATCACCATTACCAACAATGACAGAGTCAGATCAGCTTTTAACATACTAAAAACACATTACGAAAAATATTATTCATTCCTTATATGAAAGATAAATACCCTGAAATGGGATACTTCCAAAAGCAAATGATCAAAAAACAGAATAAGCTGAGAATGATAGTTCATATTTTGTCTAATACTTTTTTTGAATGTCACATTTACTAACGTGATCTGGCACACACATCCAACAGCCTCTTTGAAACTGACTACATAATATCAGAAATCTGTGCACGACTTAGAGATAACTGGTTATTCCTTAATTAGTGTGTACCTGTCTGCTAAGAGGATGTACTTGAAATCTGGCTCGTCTGATCTGGAACATCTACAGCTTTCCTGCATTTGCTTTATTTTACCTGGAACATTATGTAAAAACTGCGGCTTGAGACAATTATAGTGGCTCCTGAAGCAGAAAGATTGGCCCAGGTACCCCAAGGTGGAGCAGATTTACAATATTCTGCCAGCTCAATGAAATTCTGCATTAAAGAAAGTTACAGCTTCTCCTACAATGCAAGCATTTCATGAATGGTGGTAAAATGTTCACAAATCTCAGGACTAAAGTCAAGCACATCCTTATACCAACTGCTGCTGTTTGAGGCAACAGACAGGCATCGCAGCTTCAGAAATGTTAACAAGCACCAGAACACAACCAAAGAAATTCACACCGTGATGATTGAAGAGCATGAAGACTGAAATAGAAATGGCCCACACTTCATGTAACAGCGTCATGACTGGCAGAGTCTGGGGAGATCACAGTAATCTGCATTTCTGGCAGAACTATATTGAACAGCTGTGAAAGGGACTGTGATGAGAAAGGGTGTGTTTGCGGTGTTTGCTTTTATGTAATGACTGTTGAGCCTCTTTATACTTGCATAATTTCAAGAGGTCTGCAACAGTGAGTGTAAATTAACACAAAATTAGAAATATATAGTAAGTAATAGTAATATTTAATTCAATTCACACATTGCAATAAAGGTATGGGGAGAATGATCAGTAAGCACAGAAACAGAGAAGTAAAGCCCTGCTCCAAATGGTCTCTCCCCTTTAGCACACAACACAGTATGCATCTCTTCAGGTAAAGGACCTAAAAATAGGAGTCAGATGTATCAGCACAGTAAAATATAAATTAATTAAATTAAGAAAAACGAACAAAAAAAAAAAGTGTATGTAGTCCGTGGGACCTGCCAGCTGAAAAAAGGTCCAGCAAAAAAAGAAAGCTATTCTTAAAGCAAAACAGCAACTTCATATACATCACAATCCGTCTTTCTCATTCCACAGAGTCATGTTTGACAAACAAGAGTGAAGCTGCCCGGAGCCAGGCAATTTCAGACAAGTTGGCCTTTTTCTAGTTGAAGTCATATGCAATATTTCTGCATAATCTACATTTCTCTACTTTCCAGGAGCATTTCTTTTACTGAATGCCTTTTTGACTATAGAACAAAGTGAAATGGGAAGAAGAAATAACATCTTCCACTGTGAGTTACAGCTAACCATAATACGAATGGTTATATTAACAAAGTAAATCATTACAATCCTAACCAAACCTTGTATTTCCCTTCATTTAAAAGGAAGCCAATTTGAAAGCATGGTATCCTTTACTATTGCGTGAACTATTATTAACTATTGTGTGACAAATGAACCAAAGAGTCTAAAGGTGCTTGGGGAAAAAACGGTCACATTAATGTACATTAAAATTTAAAGGCTTCTCCTTTCTACTGCTGCAGAAATGTATGGGTGTTATGACAGACACAAAATTCTTTCCTTCCCTGAAAGGCAAACTTTCCAAACAACAGCTCTTCAGAATACACACTGCACGGCCCGTTTTCTCAAGAAAGGACACTAAAGATCTCGGGAAACTTTTAATATGAAGATGTTATAATAAAAAGTCACGTCATTCCTCGTCACATGTACTGTGTATTGTGTGCTGTGAATTTAAACAAATATTAAGAGGGCATTTGAATGTGCATTTTAACCTCAATGGTGAATCCTAAAGTTAATAGTTATTTAAAGATGAATTAAAATCCCTTATGTTTGATCTCACCCAAGTACTTGCATAACATTAGCCTATATAAGACCATGCCTCTGAGATTTCATTGCACAGGGAGAGATAAACAAGCCCAAATACTGATTTGTGATTAAAGGTACGGCAGGATTAGTTCTTTCTTCTGTATTTAAAAGACCACTGTCCATTTTTTATTTATTTTTATTAATCACAAGACACCAAGTCCCATACATGGCAACATAAAGATGTAGGACGACATAATCCCAAATATATTGTACCTAGAATACATTCAGTTTTTGCAGAAATACAGCTGTTGTGCAACACCCAGAATAAAAAAAAGTGAAAGTGACAATCCTGTCACACAGTGTGACCCATGCATTTAACCCATTCAACAAGTGAAGCAGCAGGCAGCCAGGAACAGAGCACGCAGGGACCAGTGGGGGTGGGAACGGTACCTTGCTCAGGGTACTTCAGAGGTGCTTTGCAGTCTTGGGAATCAAACCCACAACTTCCTGATTACAGGGCAAATGCCCTAACCAATAGGCCATCAAATCTACAGGCAATACACACATACAAAAAGATGTCTTTGGCTTGGTAAAAAATTTGAACTCACCCACAGCCCTCGGTATAAACTTACAATAGTCCTAGTTGCTTGTGCTATAGGTAAAATTTGCACAATTCGAAGCTGAACACATGCAGATTGCTCAGCGGATTGTGCTTTTGTGCTTATAAGTGTGAAGACATTTCACACACATGCCCCACCACTGTCCCTTGACCAGGAGCCCAGATTGAGTCTTGCCTATAATACAGTCTCCTAGAAGCATCACCTTTATTATTTTTTAATCAATTTCTGCTCCTTGTAAACAAACTTAAAATGTAGACATGCTAGTGTCATTAACATCTTCCATCCAGTTTCGGAACAGCTTCTTCTTAACCAGGCTCACAGGGGATGAAAGGCAGAGAAAAGACCCTGGACAGGCTGTCCCCACACACTCTCAACTCACAGTTTACAGGCAAACTGGAGAAGCTAAATTGCCCACTATGTCTTTGGACTGTGGGAGGAAATCAGAATACCAGAAATAACCCATACTGTAAGGGGAAGAACATGCAAACTAAACACAGAAAAGACCCTCGCCATCTCAGCTGGAAATCGGACCCAGGACCTTCATTTATGTTACATTTACAGCATTTAGCAGACGCTTTTATCCAACCTAACTACAGGGGGGCAGTCTCATAACTTCCAGTGTTGTCCCTTCCATTTAATTCTGAAAAGGAGGACACCAATGACATGATTCTAGTTCAAAGCCTTCGGCTTAATGATTTAGCATTTGATGTGCTGTGGTTGGTCCCTGGTGCACCTTGGCTCAGGAATATGGTGGTGGTAAAATCTGGAATCAACAATACCACAAGTTCACTGTGAAGTCTGCTCAAGGTTCAGGGCCTTTGCCAGACCAGTCACAGCATAGTCTCAGCCTCAAACGTCACGCCCACGGAACGTTGGATAAGCGTCTGATGCATATGGTACACTTAACTGGAAACACTTCAGGAATGTCAAAGTCGTCATCTGATTGGTTGAATTTTATCGGATTGCCGGGTGACACGAGCGTCGCATTTAATTTCAGTCTGCCGGGAAACAAAGCGCAGACATGTGATCATACTGATTTACTCTGTGTTTTGTTTAGATGTGGTAATGCAGACGACATTGTTGTTATACGTGCACGAACAGATCAGTGACTTACTGCTTGTTTTCTTCTCCTTCTTTGATTTTCTATGCTGACTGACTTGTTGCACGCAGGTCTGTTGTTGGGGGGACACTACCACGCCCGAAACGTGACGCTGAACGAAACGAACTGTGATTGGTTGTGTGACATATCAGTCAAATGGCCTTATGGGCGGGCCTTGGCCAAAGATAGCTGCTATGAATTCCAGACCTTCAGGCGTCAGTCTACAGGAGACTAGTCACAGCACATCAAATGCTAAATCATTAAGTTAAAGGCTTTGAACCAGAATCATGTCACTGGTGTCATCCATTTCAGAATTAAATGGAGGGGACAACACTGAAATCATGATTCTACACAGCAAATCATAAAAAGGCACTTACAGGTCACTTCATATGGAGGCTATGGTACATACTTAGGCTTTGATATTCTGTACTTTCAATTAAAACAGCCAAGTTAGACCTGATGCTGTCAGAAAGTAAGACCATAATTGAATATGGAGGAAAAAGGTTTAATTGCCGGTAGGGGTGTGACGAGATCTCGCGGTATGTGGTGAGATCAGATTTGTCTCGCGAGACCGTGACGATATTCTTGCGTTACTAAAAGCTGCGCCTGTGAAGAAAATGGAAAGAAATTCAGTTTGCATGAAAGGGCAAAAAACCCTCTCTCTGCATCTCTCTCGCGACTTTTCCGGAGCGCGCGTCTCTCTATCTTTCTCTGTCTCTCTCTTGTTCTGGAGTGCACGGATCGGGAGCATGTGTCTCTCTCTCTCTCACTCATTTGTGACTTTTCCGGAGCACGCCCCTCTCTCTCTCTCTCTCTCTCTCTCTGGTATATTAAACTGTTTAAAATGAATTGAATGTGTTCTGGGAGCACATCTGGGGGCATATTTAGGGTTTACACTGTTAAAATTGGCATTTTAAGGCATTTCTTGATCAAAACACAACAACGCTGTTTATAGGTCATTACCTCATTACCAAGGTCTTTTTCCAGGGTTAAGAAAATGTTGTTAATTGTTTTGAGTTTAAAAACAGCACTACTCACTACTTTGATAGTTACACTAATTATGGTTAATTGCACATAAAGGGATATTTGTGTTTATTATTTATTTTTATTTATACTATTTAATTTGATTGTGCAATTAATTGCCTGTCAGTTTGTGGTAAAATATTTTGCAATGTTTACATGTTATTACAGCATTCATCAAAATAGAAGGTTTATTTCATAAAGTTGGTTTCAAAATGGACATGAAATTTTATGCATTTTGTGTTTTTCAGTTAAATTAAAAAAAAAGTCAAAGTCTCTTCTCGTCTCGTTCTCGTGGGAAAAGCAACTCGTCACACCCGTAGTTGCCGGTAAACAAAACACAATTTTACGTAGAATTAACCAGTCCTAGCTTGTTTGCCTGTTACGTATTATTGTATTGTATACACAAATTAAGTCGCAGATTTGACTACAAGGTGCAAATCCCAAGCAAGCTTGGCGAAGCAGAGGAAATATAATAGGAAAACAAAGTACAAACCCTTACATAAGCAGATCTATTTAGACAGAAAATACTCTGAATAAAATACTGAAATCTGACATCAACAAAAAGGTAATGGCAACTGTTCCATTATCTCAGATACTGCAAACAGATGGTCCAGTGAAAAGCATTACTCATGTATCTCTACGGTGATATCAGATTCTTAGCAAAACCTTTGATTAGACAACTTGATTAAGGATCTGATGTCACCCACATAAATCTGAACCACATCATGGAATAAAACATTGCAGACATGTTCTTATTAATCCTCTCCACAGAGGCAGCTCTGTTGCCATGCAGGGTTGAGTTTTATATCTGATCCTAATGGGGAGGGAGCCAGCCCTGTTTCTAAGCAGGAAATGAGCACTTTTCTCAAACACTCAATGGTCACCAGCAGAAGAAGCCAGTCATGCCTTGGTAAACAGCCAACTATAAAGTTCACCTTGAGGAGAGGTAGAGGTGGAGATCTCTCCTCTCCTCCATTCAAAGACACCATTGTTCGGGAAATGCAATTAGTATTCAGAATTTCACAAGCATTTGGTGCCTTCAAGAGTGCACTTTGTTCATGATAACCTGATACAAGAATAAGCCCAGGACTTTGAGGTCATATGCCTTCGTCCCTAACACTCAATCATGGCGTTTTATCACGTTACTTTAATGAAACGGGATACCACACTATCCTTGAACTAAATAACATACAGTGGGGCAAAAAAGTATTTAGTCAGCCACCAACTGTGCAAGTTCTCCCACTTAAAAAGATGAGAGGCCTGTAATTTTCACCATAGGTATACCTCAATATGGGAGACAAAATGAGAAAAAAAAAAATCAGAAAATCACATTGTCTGATTTTTAAAGAATTTATTTGCAAATTATGGTGGAAAATAAATATTTGGTCAATAACAAAAGTTCATCTCTATACTTTGTTATATACCTTTTGTTGGCCATGACAGAGGTCAAAAGTTTTCTGTAAGTCTTTACAAGATTTTCACACACTGTTGCTGGTATTTTGGCCCATTCCTCCAAGCAGATCTCCACTAGAGCAGTGATGCTTTGGGGCTGTCACTGGGCAACATGGACTTTCAACTGCCTCCAAAGGTTTTCTATGAGGTTGAGATCTGGAGACTGGCTAGGCCACTCCAGGACCTTGAAATGCTTCTTACGAAGCCACTGGCCAGTGCAGTGCGTTTGGGACCATTGTCGTGCTGAAAGACCCAGCTTTCTCTGAGACTTGGCATTCTTTCTCCTCCAAACACGATGAATAGAGTTTTTACCAAAAAGTTCTATTTTGGTTTCATCTGACCATAGGACATTCTGCCAATCCTCTTCTGGATCATCCAAATGCTCTCTAGCAAACTTCAGACGGGCTGCACATGTACTGGCTTAAGCAGGGG
>JBBPDH010000034.1:4960967-4984880 GCA_037974565.1 Clupeocharax schoutedeni | reverse complement strand
ACAGTACAAATCCTCCACAACACATAATATTCCAAATCTTTTCCTTGGACTGACAAAAACACCTGTAATGTCCCATTTCAATAATATTGTTATGAATACAAACATGTTCCACATGCAGTGCACTAAAGCCACAAGCAGAACTGCTCATAAATAAACATGCAGTTGGTTGATATGCTCAGAAAAGCAAAATGAGTTTTTTTGAACAATTTATGCCAATAACGATAGATTATCATTCCAGTCCAACTTCAAGGTATTTTCATAATAGGCAATAATATAAGTTTTATGTAGTTTATCTGAGCTTTGGGACCATGCTGAAATGAACAAAGCACCAACACAAAATTAGTATCACCTTTAAAAAGATATGAGCTGAACTACAACCAGTCATGTTTTACTGTGTAATAATTAGTCTAGAAGTGCTGATGATACCAATGATACACAGAATATAGAACACAGCAATGTACTGTATCCTTATAAAGAATACAATGTGTGTGCTGTTACCATGATATTATATTGCCTGGCCCTAAAAGAGGGTATATACCATGACCTGTATACCATGTATTGAACATCAAGCAGGGTGTTACAATCATTACAGTGCTAATTAATTCTCCTCTAAATAATTACAATTACCATTTTATTGTTTTCTAAGGCGGATATATTGGCTGATTATCAATTCGAACATCAGTCATCAATACTTCAGCAAACAATATGCAGAATATATAGAAACAGCTCAGAGTTCACTCCTGCCACCTAAACAAATTGTAATACCATTCCGTTAGAACTTTTGTTATTTGTGTAGGTGTCATGGTTCGGTCAGTGGCCGGTGAGGGCCACTGCTTTTCTGTTTTCTCTAGTTCTGTTTTTACTCTGTTTCTGTTCATGCTTTGGTCTTTTATTTTGACATGCCTGGTTTTGTTTGGTGATCCCGTGCTTTAGTTCCCAGCTGTCTTCTGTTGAACCTGATGGATTGTAGTACTTAAGCCCTGTTTGTGTTAACCCTCGTCATGAGTCCATCGTCTTATGTTGCTCCTTATGTAAGTGCCTTCTGACTACCCTGCATCTGCCCTGTTTCTTGTCCTTGTTTACTTTTGTACTAATAAAGTCTTCTCAGTATGGAGCTCTGATTTCCTGCCCGTTCCTGCAACTTCCAAGGTAGCACACAGTTGAGGAGAACTAGCCTCCCCAACTGTGACAGTAGGACCCATAATGTGTCGGTAAATACACTTTCTTCTTCCGGTTATTTACATGCATTCATCCCATCCCAGCATATTAAAACATACATAATTCACATTTCACAACACATTTCTTGTATAAAAATATGATTGGAACTGTGTAAAAACAGTAACGTCTTTGTATTTATCAGCTTATTAGAAAATAATTGCAATAAGGCAGATATTAAATAATTATGATAGGCATGTGACAGTTCTGTGCTACTGTGTGCCACACCCTACAGTCTGTTGCAGCAAGCACAATGCAGAGGCCTGTCTGCATCAACTAAAAATGACAACCACACTAACACCCCATTGGTTTATCAGCATAAAATACAGGCACCACAGCAATATGTCTTGTGGGTCTTCTGTATAGAAACAGGAGTTTTATGTTCCAGAGCAGTGAACAGTGTCTGCGCTGAAAGAAGTCTTTGGCAATAGCTCCTGATGCTCAAGAGCACACTGCCAATCAAAGATAAACAATACAGGATTGAAAAAGGTCAGAGATAATGAGAGCAGCATGTCAGTGAGGGAGCATTTGTGTGCACAGAGGCAGACGTGTCGCCGCGATGAGAAATTCACTTCTCTTCCTCACTCATCTCTTTGCAGTTTCCTCCTACTGAAATTCATCATTTTCTTATTTAGTCTAGCATTTGCAAAGTCATCTATCATTCTTATCTGCTACTTCTTATGGAAGTCATTCATAGCATTAAGCTGTGCAGTATTGATATGGCACTGTTATCAGTCCATCTATGCGAAACTAGTAAATACCTATCGAGAAATAAATATCTATCAAAAACATTATTAAGATTATAGTACATTTTAGAGTGAACTGCTGGTATTCACTCTAATACCAGCAGTTTACTCTAAAATGTACTATAATCTCTAATATATATGGACAACGATTGCATTTTTTTGCAATTAATCGCATTGTTATTGACAAAATCCAATACTGAATTCAAAAGTAGTGTATTGCACTACTTTTATACTTTTATTTTTAAAGTATTGCTATATGAACAACAATACACTAACATTTGGTTTGCAAACACTTTACATAAATAAGTTCAAATATTTCTGTAAATCTCAACATAAACATTAATGTAATCAAATCAAATACAAAGCTAAAAAAGACATTAAGGCGCGATAAAGCCAATCATATTCAGCAAATATCCTGCATACCTATAGTCTATTTCAGGGGTCACCAACCAGGGTGCCCCCAAGGACTACATGAGTAGCCCCCGGACCTGTCCTAAAAATAGCATTTATATATATATATTTAAAATGACAATATCTAAAAAACAAAAGCATTTAAAACATGTTTATCACACATGAAGTTTAGGTAAACTCTGTTCTGGTGTATCAAACTTCTTATGGCTCAGTAACTGTGAAGTAGCTCTTCAAAAAGGTTTCAAAAAGTTGGTGACCCCTGGTCTATTTATTAGTGTCAATACATTTCCTTATACTTAGCAAAGAAACAGAACACTATTCATTCAAAACTCACTTTGAACAGAAGCCGACAGACATGTGCTTCTGTCGGTGGTCACTAACTGCTTACCAAAAATTAGGTTGAAAAACAGTGGAATTTTCCTTCTATTTGCTGCAGAGAAAGCCATAAGCCTCTGTGAAGGTTGCATTCAGTGAAAAAACATATTGTTTTTATCCACAAATCCTTATAGCATCTTTAATCCTTATAAGAGACTGCTTCTCTCCAAAGACTCTGAATGTGAAATCATTATGTCCATTTACTGGGAGACTATAGACCTGGGGGGCCTCAGCACTGCAGAGTTTAGCACTTTCCCTGAATTAATAAACCTAATTCAACTCTTCAGCTCATTACTAAGCCTTCTGTGATTTGCCTTTGAGGGTGTTAAGAATAGGGAAAATACTAACTCTGCAGTGTTGTGACCCTTGAGGGCCTGGATTTTATACCCTTCATTTACACTGGTGTGACTGCAGAATGTAAAGCATCTAGCCAATCAATACTCTAAATGGGTCCAAATTCATAATCAATTTCATAATTATTGAAATTGCAATTTCAATTCATAATCATTTTCAAATTAAGATTGCCGAGTTTTAATAAGAAACGTGCATCTCTTTCCCTGGTTAAGGTGGGGTTGGCTGGTGACTGAAGACCTGCCACAGTAGATCTGAAGGTACACCAAGCTTTGTCACGGAGCGTTTCTGTCAGCTAGAGCTCCGGCAAATCCTTTGGCCCCTAGTGCTTCTGCAGGCAGTATGATGATGCTAGCTGAGTTGGCAAGCAAAGATCTGTGAAACGGTGGGATGTCACAGCTGATTCCGAGCTTAGGCTGAGGATACTTCAAACCACCATGGAGTTCCCCACTGTACTTTTACAGAATTACCGAAGGTCACGAAAAAAAAAACGTTGCAACTCCTCATAATGTGTTAGAAATATTATAAATGCGTCTAAATAAAATAAAAACTGGAAATTGTGCTGTAGTGAATTAAGTACAAACAGCAACAGGTCAGTATTCTGACCAGAGTAGGTTGATACCAGTTTTTGCTTCATGCTTTGAAACAAAGCCATTCCAGGGGAAGAAACCAAATCAAATCAAACAGTTTTCTATACTGGATTTCTATGGGCTTACTCTGCAGTGTGGGATGCCCGGTGTTGAAGGTGCATAGGGGATTACAGAGTTGGAGTTGGAGCTGGATTCATGCCCAGCAGTAGACTACTGCTGCTGAAGCTCATCAAAGGCAGGTAGAGCAGTACTTTTCACAGCAGATCAATAAATACTACATATTAAGCCGAAAATCGCTGCTCTCAGAATTAGAAACAGAGAGAGACAGAGAGCGAGAGAGACTGACAGACATAAGGACAGACACGCAGAAATGTGATGGATGAATTCACCAAATGTGGCATAAAGCAATCAATGAAACAAGAGAGTTCAAAGTAGCACAGTGAACTGCTGGAGCCTGGAAAATGAATATTAAAGAAGAGCACCCGGAGTGGCTTCTGTGCGAACTGCTCCGAGCGACATTCACAATGATGATGGCTGAATCTGCAAACCTCGGAACATCTGCTGCAAATCGAAAATCACGTACTTTAAAATCACATCAGGACTGAACATGCCACCTAATCTCACTGCGTGTAAACAGTCACATTAAAACACAGTTCTTTTGTACATGAAATGACCCATACATTTATGGACATGACTTAAACACCATTAACTTTCAAAATCTAACCCGATAATGTTATTTTGTGCATGATTGTTTTGATTACAGCCTCAAAATGTGACCTCAAGTGTAGTATCGATGTAACAAGAGCCATGAGTAACCATGACGATGAATGACCACCGTGTCCTACACATTCACCTCAACAAATAGATGGGAAGGTGTGTGCATCAGTGTATGTCTCCTTGTATGTCTTTTTTCCTCAAGGGTAGAGAGCAAGGATGCTACTGACATCGCTGCATGGCAAATGTATTTTAGGCCTGTCTTTATTGACTATGTTACTAATATCATAAAGTACTGGTTATTTGGATTATTGATTGAGTTTTTGAAAAAGGTCAATGACAAGGAAAATAAAAATCAACAGTAACAAACCAAATACAGTACTTCAAACATTCCAAAATGTCTTAATGGGAAATGAAGATATTTCTTAATTAGACATTCTTAATCAGAAATGTATTTAGAAATGAGACAAAATTGCTGTGTGACAAAAATGCTTATAACTGAGTGTGTCCATCAAGCTGTTTCGTGCTATGGGAAAAATATGCATTAGTGGTTATGCAAACTGACAGAAAATGTGGACATTGGATGATTTTTAAGTAATCATGGCAGCCCTAAAGTAATGGAAATATCTTATTTGTTTTATTTTTTCATCAAAGAAAATATAGAATATTCCTAGCAAAACATTTTGTGCTGCTGTCACATTACGAAATAGATTTGCCTATTTTTTCCCACTGAAGGTGTCAGTATCTTGGCGAACTTGGCTGTGAGTCAGCCTGCCTCTGGAGACAACTTCCTCCAGCTATTTTTCCTCCCTCACCTCCATCTGTCCTGTTAGTGTTAGCCGGCAGAGTGTAAGAATGCCCATTGAGTTGGACAACGAATGACCGCCTCATACAGATGCCACCTTTGGAGAAGATGGCAGGGGGTAAGAGCAATAGATTGCAGAACAGCTTTCTTCTGGAAGCCCTCAGGATCAAAACAAATCTGAGCTGTTGCTGCAAGGAGACGCATCAAAACTGATTCAGCTTTATGGCTGCACAACAGAAACACATATATTGTTTTGCTTTGCTAGTATTGCGAATGCAGTAGGCGTGCATGCACAGGTACATCAATAATGAGACATAGTTAAACATGTACTGCATTATTTTAATAAAAATAACTTCTGGATCACTTTAGGAGACACAACTCAATCTACTGCTCAGAGCAAGGAGTTAAAAAATATATTGGACAGTTGCCAATTCCATGCGACAAACACAGAATACCACACAAGTAAAGAGATCCAAATGTGAGTGATCCTAATCTAAACTCGTGTTGTTCTCTTTTTCTCGTATTTAGAACATCAGCATTTTCTTTCATTCTTTTTGCTGCAACTCTTTGTCTAAGGTAAGCCAGCCTTTGCACATCTTTTCAGGTAGAAACATCCATGAGATTTCTCTCAAAACCATGGGAAAAACGTGGCGTCAGAGAAAAATCGGCTTAGCGTATCCAGCTCAGAACAGACTGGTATTAAAATGTGATGGCTTGATGTGACTCCCTGTAACTGACTCAAATTGTTGTTGGGAGAAACTGGAACTCCTGCTATTCAAAGCAGGCTACAGTATCATAACAAACTCAAAGCCATGCTGCACCAGAGCACTTTTTATTTAACACTTATTATAAAAGTGTGTTTACCTAACATTTGTTCTCGTGGTCTAAAATGTCAAAGCAATAAATCAAAATAGGCTGTGAGTCTGACCCCCTCTTTAAAGACATTCGAGTTTTGAAACCTCTTTAATTACAGCCCAAAATATTAATCAGGACAAGCAAAATCTATTTAACTGATGCAACTTGGTCAAATCAATATTCATTTAGTGTGTGCCTAGGCAACCCACGAGGAATAAGAAATAGTTAATGGATTAAATTTAGCTTCACAGAAATGGTGAGCGAATGCAGATCTTGCTGCAGTGTGTGGGTAGTCACACATAATATGAAAGAAAGACTGAGACAAATGAGTAATCTGGCAGTTCAATGCATTGGAGGGGAATGAGGGGCATGCCTAATTCTGATGCTTCATTACTATATGTAATGGCAGAGGAGAACCTTATTACATGTGCTCCATCTTTCAAGAGTATGTGAATTAGTGTGAGCTTGGACGTGTCGGAAATTGGCAGAGGACATTTTAACACAGGTTTCAGACACCTGTCACAGTAAACAGTCAAATACACAAATTTCCTTTCTGTGTCCACCTCCTTAAACGTCCAGAGACGCCTCAATGGTACACGCAAACCCAGTTTTGCAGCAGTTTTAATTACAATTGACAGCCTAGCGTGACAAATAACAGTAAATTAATTTCCCGCCTCTGCATATCATTAGTTTGTCTAAAATTTGGCCTTCGCATATCACATTAGGCTACGGGAAATTCAATTTCATGACCCAAACCCAGTTTCCCCTTTTCAAGCATGAGAGCGACATAATTCCAGATAATATCCTAATTTCAAAAGCTGTTTGGATAAGAGACAGCCATTATAAATATCAAACAATGAGACGTCAGTTTATACTGTCACTCTCCGATGACCCAGAGAGACCCGTGCAATAATTTTCCTGAGTAGAAACTGAACACTTTGCCCCTTAAAATGGACTGCCATAGCAGTCATGAGGAATTTGCTACGGGACGCATGTCAAAAGGTCATGGCGATGCTGTATGACCGCAAGAAAAGAGAGGGGGGAAAAAAGATAGCGCTTTGAAGTGGATCTCCAAGGTCGAGATCAGTGAGAGGAGGACAGCATTTTCCACCTTACAGGATCGTGATGGTTCAGTTAACACCTACACTGCCTTAGAGCATGAGTCCTGTCAAGAGATTTGTTCAAAACGCATCGTAACAAAATGTGAAAATGTGTTTGACTCATTCTCTGCCAAGAAACCGTCCACTCCACCATCATTTATCTCAGGCAGAAAATCAGAAAGTCAGGTAAAATACTTTCCAGTGAACCTGATGCACAATAAGGGTGTTGCACCCTGCACTGCATACAATACTGAAACATACTGTTGCAGCACATAAGCTAAAAAACTATGCCCTAAAATTCAGCTATGTATAAAGGCTTGTGCGTGCTCAGCAAACACAACCACACAAATTCAACACTGCATAGGCTTCAGTGCACACTTTGCAGTTAAAACTATCTTCTGTACAACTGCATATATTTTAACAGTAATGACTCAGATATTCTAATACACTTGTATTATGTTTGCACAGAGCCCTGCAAAGCAACATTTCCAAACAAGTGAAGTCATTCCATTTGGAGAGACTCGGGCTCTCCCTTTTTATAGTATAGATTAGTTGCTTTTTTGGATACTGAATGTGTAAACATCCACAGATTGCATGGCCATGTAAC
The DNA here is from genome assembly GCA_037974565.1 of Clupeocharax schoutedeni. Classification (NCBI taxonomy): domain Eukaryota; kingdom Metazoa; phylum Chordata; class Actinopteri; order Characiformes; family Alestidae; genus Clupeocharax; species Clupeocharax schoutedeni. The sequence goes on along the minus strand of JBBPDH010000034.1, from coordinate 4,977,111 downwards.
AAATAACTTGCAGTGGTTGTGACTATCTCTGGGAAATCAGCATGAATGTGAATGGAGCAGATAGCGTTAGTGAATCCTTACTCATTCAGATTTAATGCATGGAGCTCTGGCACAGAAGCCACACATTTTAAGACAAGGTGAAGTAAAATGCAGCTTCTCATCCAGAAACGGAGCTGAAGTAAAGAAGTCATACAGGTTAACACATGGTAATGCATGAAGTGGACTGCAGCCTTCAGAATGAGCAAGGGGAGGAAAACTGGCCAAATTCAACCTAATATAACTTGAAGTGAAGAAATTATGTAATGGGGCAGTGGAGAGCCCCTGCAGCAGTTTTGATAGGCAAATAAAGGAGTACAATTGGAAAACAGTTACTTGATTAAAGCAGCATGCATAGCTATCTGTACTGATGTGGCAACTGAAATGAAATGATTGCCAGGTCGTGATCAAATCACCAGGTAATCAGCATGAATGTGAATGGAGCAGGTAGTGCCACTGAATCCTTACTCATCCAGAGTCATACATGTTAACGAATGGTAAAAAAAAAAAAAAAAAGATGCACGAAGTGAACTGCAGCCTTCTCAATCAGACTTCATAAATGGAGCTGGGGTACAGAAGTCACATGTTAACACATGGTTATAAAGATCCATGAAGTGAACGGCAGACTGCAGAACGAGCAAGGAGGGCGAGCATTAGAAATCAACCTAAGAATTCACGCTGAAAGCACTCTCGTCACGCATGCTGTGATGGAGAATGAATAGGCAGACTACCATGAATACTTTTTCCACGGTGGACCAGGCAATACCAAGACACGTTCAGAACCACACAGCCCAGACCGGGGGAAGATACCAGCCCAGGGGGCGAGAGAAGACCCTCAGCCAGACTCCCAGTGCCAATGCGGTACCCTTACGTTTCCATGATCTCGTCCACTCAACAAGTGTAATGACAGGTGAGGAACCTGTCGTCATGCCCAGACTAAATAAATGAACGACCAATGACGAGCAATTCGTGTCTACGAAAAGGATGAAAGAGTTCGAGGCTACCTTTGTCTCCCCGGGGGAATGTGGGCTCCATTTCCAGAGTTAGAGTGAAAACCTGAGGGGTTCGCCCATTCTACCACCTTCCGCCTCCTCCTCCTCCTCCTCCTCCTCCTCCTCGCCCCCTTCGCCTCCGAAACAAAACAGTCAAAAAAGAATAACAACAATAACAACAGCAAAAATGACAACAGCAAAAATGAAACAAAATGTGATTATAAGAAACAAGATCAGCCTCCTCCTTCTTCTTTCTCTCCGAGCCCCGGCGCGCGCACTTGCGCCTGTGCGCGTGAGCGGAGGAGCTGCTCCAGCTCTTTATTTATTTATTTGATTCCTTTATTTTTTTATTTCTTACTTGACACGCCCATTCCCGCAAGTCACACCCGCTCCTGCGCTACGATTGGTTAGTAGTAGACCGACCCCAGGCAATTAGTTTATGCTAATTTGAAGTTTTTTAATTGGCTGATGGCAATTCCCTTAATTCCAGCAGTAAGCCCAACTAAACATACACAAAAGTATGCGGACAAAAGTATTGTATATGAATACAATACTAGTATATTAATTTTAATGCTTAATGTATACCAAGACCATTTGGACACTATGCGTCGTGAACATTTTTTTTGGTGTAGAACCTTTTCTTTTCCAGCATGACTGTGCCCCGTAAAGTCATGGTTAAATGAGTTGGATGAGAACATACCATGACTGGTCCACACAGAGCCCTGACTTTAACCCCATCCAACACCTTTGGGATGAACCGGAGAGGAGACTGTGACCCAGGCCTGACCTCATAAATGCTCTACATAATGGACACAAAGAAACTCCAGAATATAGGGGAAAGCCTTATAGTAGAAGCTGTTGTAACTGCAATAAGGGGACCTTAATGAAGTCTATGCATTTGATTGTTGGTGTAATAGTCAGGTGTCCCAATACTTTTATCCATGTCAGAATGGGACACATTAGTATCACCACTATATGCAGAGTATGGTAACCCACATTTTTGGAAGCAGCCATACCGTTAGAACATAGTAGCAGTTGCTGCTACTTGCTGGTGTTGCACAATTATTTATAGCTGTCTTCCTCAATATTTGCAATTTGTGCACCCTTACAGTATTCACTCACACTAGTACTGGTACTGGTCCTGTCCACTGCACTGTATGTTGTCTTGTTAACCACTAGGCAGCTGGATGGCCTAGTGGTTAAGGCATCCGCCCTGCGACCAGAAAGTCTGGGTTTGATCCCCAAGGCCACTAGGCACCGCTGAGGTACCCTGAGCAAGGTACCATCCCCACGCACTGCTCCCCGGGTGCCGTGTTCCTGGCTGCCCCCTGCTTCACTTGGTGAATGGGTTAAATGCAGAGGTTGAATTTTGTGCTGTTCACACTGTGTGCTGTGGTGTGTTCATGTATGACATATGGTCATTTTCACTAAATGATTGTATTATTGCTCTTATGTTCTTTTGAACTCTCTCTTTAGTCCTGTTCTGGTCGTGTTTCTGTTTTTGTCCTTTGTGTTGCACCATGATCCTGGAGGTACATCGTTTCATTTCACTGTGTAATATGTATATGCTGGAAATGACAATAAACGGCTACTTGACTTTAATTGGCTTGACCAATAAGGAGGCAACTGGTTAGTAGTTTCCAGTCCACACTTGTCAGAAAACATCCAATGCAATGGTATGAATGATCTTTTCTCTAAACAAGAAAGCTGCTTTTCCACACCATATTATATTGCATTAGCTGCAAGAGGACAGATCCACGCATTTATATGATGATGATGATGATGATAATAATAATAATAATATATTTTTTTTTTTATATATATACTATATTTATCCTGGAGGAAATTGCTCAATTCTCTGCATTTAACCCATTCACCGTGTGAAGCAGTGGGCAGCCAGGAACACGGCGCCCGGGGAGCAGTGCACAGGGGCGGTACCTTGCTCAGGGTACCTCGGCGGTGCCTAACGGTCTTGGGGATCGAACCCGGACTTTCTGGTCGCAGAAATAATAATAATAATAATAATAATAATAATAATAATAATAATAATAATAATAATAATATTTTATTTTTAGGCGCCTTTCTGAAATAAGCAATAGTCAATGTGCTCCCAGTTTAAAGTGAAATATGGCATTTTAAGTTAGCAGTTAGTGGTTATAATAGCATTTAGTAGAAAATCAGTAGGGCTGTTCATTTTGAATCTTGAAGTCTAATGACTGAAAACTGTTTAAAGCCTTTATGCTCTCTGTTATGAAGCCATGTGGATTTCCAGATTTCCCCCTCAAGGAAACATTGATGCATAGGTCCTCTATTGCCATTAATCCTGGGGGTTACATTAAAAAGCGATATAATGATGGAAGCCAAATATGGCTCATTAGAAAGTCATCAAAGGAACGCAGAGAAGAATCTAGAGCTAACATTGCCAAAACGTAATCCATCCTGCCTGCCCGTTCCAGTTTTTCACTCTTCCTTGGCTCGAATGTAGAGCATGTGTGGATCTATAACTTCAGTGTCCCTGTTCTGGGACAGCATGGGTTCACTGTTAGAAATGAGGTTTGCTCCTGTAGCACACTTAGTATCTCCCTTTGCTGGACCAGGCCACTGCTGGGAGATCTTTGACTGCTCAGCGGGGGTGTTGTCAGGTTCAGCCTGTCAGGATTGGGTTTCCCTGGTGCTTCACCCCCAGAATACCGTCAGAGGCAGGTGGTGTTGCGGTTCTGAGGGAGCAGGTGGTACTTATCCACATGCACAGCCCATGATTTTATTTCCATCCCCTACGTGCAGCAGACTGAGGCGCTGTGATGGAAAGTCAGCAGGATGTTGCTGGGAGCTAAATTGATTTCAGCACAAACTTGCCGCTCTACTAGGCGAGTAGGTGAGGTTTGGCCTTTATACAACACCACCTCAAAACCTTACTCACCATCTGCTTTGCACAACTGTCTAGTGGGCATATGTAACAGCATCTTATGTCGGGTGTGATAAATCTGTCTTTTCTTTTGGAACTGCCTACAGTACGATAAGATAGAATCAGCAGAGGTGAAATGAATAACATTGGTTATCTGATTACAGTGGCACCTGTCAAGGGGTGGGATACACTAGCTATTTCTTGAAGCTGATGTGTTGGAAGAAGGAAAATGAACAAGAGTAAGGATCTGAGCAAAAGTCAAACTGTGATGGGCAGAGGATCTGGTTGTGTGACGTGTTCCTGCTATGCAGTATCACCCTCCAAAAGTGATACAGGGGTCATGGGAACACAAGGCTCAAGACTGGCCTGTCGAATCCCACAGATAAGCTACCGTAGCAGAACTTGCTGCAGAGGTTTGTTGAAAGTGCCTACAATGGGTACATCGGTACTGGACCCTGGAGCAGTGGAAGAAAGTAGTCTAGAGTAACGAATCACATTTTCATCAAGGGGACAGCAAGATGCATGGTCATCACTTAATGCATTATTGAAAGAAGGTGAGGTGGCAGAGGCAGTGTGATGCTCTGGGTAATGTTCTGCTGGGAAATCTTGAAATCCGACATTCATTTGGATGTCACTTTGACACATAACACCTACCTAAACACTGTTGCAGACCAAGGCTACTTCCTCATATTAACTGTATTTCCCAAAGTGACCTCTTTCAGCAGGATAATGTGCCCTGAAACACTGGAAATATTCTTCAGGAATGGTTCGAGAAACATGATAGAGTTCAAGGACTGGGCCTCCAAATTCCCCAGATCTTATTCTGAACAAGATTCTGTGGGATGAGCTGGACAAAGTAGTCTGATCCATGGAGGCTCACCCTCACAACTTACAAGACTTAAAGGATCTGCTGATAAAGTCTTAGTGTCAGACACTACAGCACATCTTCAGAGCTTTTGCAGAGTCCATGCCTTGATGAATTAGAGCTTTGGTGGCACAAGGAGTACCTGCACAATGGTTAGAATTGATCTCATATAATGAATACTTTGGATTAAAAGTAAAGTACGATGCAGTTGCTTGCTTATTATTTGCTTATTATTTCTCAGCCAAGTTGGTACTTATCGGTTGAAGTATATTATTTCATTATTGTAGAAACCGGGGGTCATGGGCTTCAGTCCTGATTAATATATAAACATCCCAAGTCAAAAAACATATTTTCTTGATTTTCTATGTGAAAATAAGCACATTCCCCCTACAGGGAAAATAAATATAGCTGTCTTACAAACATTAGTGCATCATTTCTATTTAGCCCTATATATAATGGAAAATAATTACATTTTGCACAGGCCACAATAAATATATAATGTGAAATTCTGTGATATAATACGTAATTGTGCATTTAAATTTACAGAGTATGTGAACTTACCTGGGTGTTAGAAGCCTAGTGGATAAAACATTTGCCTGTTAACCCAATGACCACAAGGTAGCAGGTTTAAATCCCCACTTTCTACCATTGTGTCTTTGAGTGAGACACATAACCCTCAGTTGCTCCAGGGGGGCTCTGGATAAGAGCGTCAGCCAAATGTCTCTTTACTTTACAACTGTCTCTTTATCTTCAATTAGAAATTCAACAAAACATGCCATTCAATGCCCAAACTTCGCTTTTCTGCCCGCTAATGCCACCATATTTATGGATGACCATTACTAACAGAGCATTTCCAGTTCATCCAAACCCTTGTATCACCCCATATAAGTATGTTTGTATTCTCACAAGAATATTTTTGCAATGTTGTCACCATCTCTCCAAGCTTTAAAGCAAATCTCTGCTGAAAATGTCCAATTCTAACCCCCTTGCTCCCAGATGCACATAGTTTGTCAGCTTCTGACTGAAGAAGTCCTTGCTATTTGTGGAAAGACTAGGTTTGCTACAAAGGTCTGGAACATTTTCAGAGCTGTTCGGGTCCCCTAGAGAAGTTCAGCTCCTTGTTGTGTTCAGCTTGTGCCTCTAATGCACTAGGGGAATTCTCCCCCAGTGCCTCATATTGGATTTGCGACGATGGTGAAAGAGTTTTAAATATACAGCCACTTGCCTGTGAAATCTCCCTTTCATAAAGCTACCCGTGACTCAGCCAAGCGTGCCGCTCATTTATTTAAATGAATATTAGTTCAGAAGCTTGCTTACAGCTTAGGCTAAAGTTCCCCCCGTCAGTCAGAGATAATGGTGAAATGAAGCTTCAATCAGTCTTTATTTGGCTTGACAATGATGAGCTGCGAAATTGTTTTGATTGCCCAGCCGTGCCCAATGGATTAATTCTAAATAATGCAACAACTGGTGGCGCTGCACTGATTTTTGCCCTCCGCCAGATAATCACACTCAAATTTGAACCTAGGTGGTTGACTTACGAACTGAAATACATTGACATCAATCATCCTAACAAAGAGAAGAGCGAGGAATTACAGTAAAAGTGGAAAGGCCTCATTCTCTTATTATGCTTCTACATTGTGGAGCTCAGTTCCACTTTTTCTTGTATTTGGCAGTCAAGCTCTGTATACACTTTTTTTAGAAACATTTGAAAACACATCTTTTAATTCAAATTTCTACCATTTCTTTTTTTTTAATCAGTGATCTATTCTGTCTGTCTGTTTAATTGAATTAAAATGTTGATTTTTTCTTTATGCAATATTAATTTCCTTTTTTGCTGTTACTGAAATTGCAGCCTGACATAATTTAGCCATCTGGCTAATTTATCATTACACTGGTACCGAGTTCGCTACTTGCAGATTAGGTACATTAGCTAGGCTAATTATGCTAATGGTCAGTTAGATCGGTTGTTAAAACCACGAAGCAAGCAAGGTGTCTGATAAAGGGTGTTAGAAAAATATTAAAGGTAATATTTTGTTTCCTTGCATAACCAAGAAGTTAAAATAATTTATTAAATTTAATTAGTTTGATAGTCTCTGGTTTGTAAAGAGTGTATTTTAGACCTAACTGTAGTGTCTTGTGCACCTTTATCACAGCCAAGCAATCAAGTTCTCTTAACTGTGTCCTGCTGACCTTTCACGCATGCATAAAGCGAGTTCTGATCGGTAATCCCACATTCATTAGCTTTTCAGGTTGGACTATAAATAGAACCTTCCACTACATTTACGGCATCTAGCAGACGCAACTTCTCTTCCCTAACTACAGGGGACAGTCTCCCTGGAGCAATTTAGGGTTAAGGTAGTCTCAGCCTCAGACATCATGCCCACAGAACATTGGCTAAAAATCGGATGCATATGGTACACTTAACTGGAAACACTTCAGGATTGTCGATGTCGTCATCTGATTGGTTGAATTTTATCGGAATTCCGGGGGACGTGATTGTCGCGATTATTTTCGGTCTGCCGGGAAACAAAGCACAGACATGTGATCACAGATGTGTGATCCTACTGATTTGATCAGATGTGGTAATGCAGATGCCATTGTTGTTATACGTGCACGAACAGATCAGTGACACTGCTTGTTTTCTTCTCCATTTCTATACTGACTGACTTGTTGCACGCCGGTCTGTAGTTGTGGGAACATTTCCACGCCCCGAAACGTGATGCTGAACGATATGAACTGTGATTGGTTGTTTGACATGTTGGTCAAACGGCCTTATGGACGGGCCTTGGCCAAAGAAAGCTGCTATGAAATCCAGACCTTCAGCCGTCAGTCTGAAGGTCTGGCTACGCGAGACTAAGGATCTTGCTCAGGAATATAGTGGTGATATGCTGAAGGTAGGATTCGAACCCATGACCTCTTGGTCCAGAAACAAGTAACACTGAGCTACCTCCACTCATAACAATGTTGCTGCTGTATTAGGAATTAACCAGCACCCAAATAGTTCCTGCCCACTGGAGGTCCTGAGCACTGATAAATGGATTAAAGGTGGCTTAACTAATTAAGTGGAAAGGTAGAAGGACTTCAGTCTGGTATGTAAACCACAAGGTGCAAAAATATGATAATGGATAAAACACTCAATTTTGACAAAGGTGTCAGAAACGTCTATTGCAAAATCATCCTATTGCATCCTTTGGGAAATACCAATTCTCCCACAAACGTCATGTTTACAAGTGTGAAATTTAACATGTGTAGAAATGTATCATGCAGGAGACAAAAACAAAGACTTACAAACATAAGTGCATCACTATTTAGCACTATTTAGAGTTATATATAATGGAAAAAAATGACATTTTGCACAGGCCAAAATTTATGTTAAAACCAGTGATATAATAATTGTGCATTCAAATTTACAGAGTATGTGAACTTACCTGGGTGCTAGAAGCCTAGCAGATAAAACACTTGCCTGTGAACCCGATGACCACGAAGTTGCAGGTTTAAATCCCCACGTTCTACCATTGTGTCTTTGAGTGAGACACATTACCCTCAGTTGCTCCAGGGGGGCTCTGGATAAGAGTGTCAGCCAAATGTCTCTTTACTTTACAACTGTCTCTTTAGCTTCAATTAGAAATTCAACAAAACATGCCAATCAATCATGAGTGCCCAAACTTTGCCTTTCTGGCCGCTAATGCCACCATATGGCTGACCATTACTAACAGAGCATTTCCAATTCATCCAAACCATTGTATCACCTTGTATTAGTATGTTTGTGTTCTCGCTCGAACACTTGTTTACAAGTATGAAATTTAGAATTCTAGATGACTATGTGTAGGACTGTGTGATCCTATTAACGTTTCTACAAGGATTTATCTATAGTGAGTACACTTTCTGTGATCACAGTGATACCAAGAAGGAGACAAAAACAAAGACACAGGTCTTTCATGCAGGGCAGCGTCTAGTTGGTTGGCAAGCTTACATTTGGAAGTGCATGCCAAAAGTGTAAGATGGACACCTGCTGTGATTTTGCTTGACCGACAGACACTGAGTCCGACAGAAATCCAATAGACAGGCCACGATGCATTTGGCTGCTGAGTTTGTCCAACACCATTGAAACACTCCCTCGTGGGAGTCCTATGAAGCTTCAGAGGCTGTCCTGTCTTCCCTCATTCTTAGCAGACCAGTGCACCTGACTGACTCTTCAGACATAGATAGACAGCCCATGAGGCCTCTGCGATGCCGAGCTAAACCACAAAGGATCTTCCATCAGTTCTCCTCCAGGCCATGGCTGAATCATTGATAAAGGAACCCTCTTAAGATGGAGAAGAAGCTTTTATTTTTTGTTTCTTTGTATGCATACAGCCTACAAGTCTAGTATATCCAACAGAAAAAAAATACTACGTATACACCTGAAAGATGAAGATGTCATTTGGAACCAAGAAGGTTTCTTTGGAGTGTTGAACCACACTTTGGGTTACTAAGGAGTCCTTCAGTGATTGGTTCTTTGAAGACCTGATTTTGGGAAATGAGATGTTTGAGTGTGAGAAAAACTTTTGAGAAGGTTTTAAGAACCTCCACATAATGTAAAGGTTCTATACCAACATGCCAGCCATGTACTTCCAAACCATAAACTGTTGAGAAAGGTTTTTTTTTTTTTTACTGCATCATTGCAACAGCCAGGCCCTTAAAGGCTAGTCTCAGTCTCTTTAAACGACACATTTTTCACTGCAGAAGATTAGGAGTGATTGTATTTTTTCCCCCCACGTTATACAGGCCATGATTTATTGCCAATCTTTGTCCAGCTGTATCTGTAGCCCAGGGAAATGGTCTTTTTTTGCTTTTTCCCCTTCAGAAGCTCTCCCTATCAGACTTCTAAAAGTTTTCCCCATGTCCCTGCCATACGTTTATTTCAGGCCTCACAGCCAAGCTCTCACTTCTACTCTAGTTTTACAACACATGATAAAAAAGCCACCCTTCAAAGAGTTATTCCATACAGTCCCCCTTTGCAGGATAGCTACTGTATCTTGTGTAATATGTGCATATTAAATATTGAAAATAAATTATTAAAACTGATTTGTAACACTCTGCGGCAGAGGCATCAGGCAGTACACTGAGGGAAAATGATCAAGCGCTTCCTATAGTTAATATGCATGGCGTGTCCGTTTTGCAGCATTTGGGACTCATTTCAGGGGCGTGGAACCCTCTTTGCATTCCTGATCAATATTACTGGGGAACACACTTCCTCCCAGTGGACCAGCTGAAAATGTCAAAATTCATTTTGGATCACTGGATCATTAATTTATGAGGAGGATGTTGTGTTAGGATAATCTGTGGCTGGAATAAGTATAATTTCCCAGCTAACGGGTCTGAATCACAGGAGGTGGTAATTATGACCCACAATGTTGATTATGATCCACTTTTTCCCGGCATGAATATTTGATGTGTTGCCTTTGTTGTTATAAAATTATTAAACAGCCCATCAGAATAATTAAAGCATTTTCATGATTGATTTCTTGGTGTTATAATGAGTGCATAAATGGTTCCTTAAAGGTTTAGAATGAGGTTTAGTTATTGGTAGTAAAAAAAAGGATGCTGTTCTCGGCTTTTAAGCTCTGTGGTTAAGCCTAGCTTTTGCCAATTTGCCAAAATTAAGCCTAATTTTGAGAAGGCCATACATGCTTTTATTACATCATGGCTTGACTACTGCAATGCTCTTCATTTTGGTCTCCCACAGTCACTCATCACAGCTACAGCTGGTCCAGAATGCAGCAGCACAAATGCTGACTGGTACTAAAAAGAGAGAACACATTACTCCGGTTCTAGCTTCACTTCATTGGCTCCCGGTTCATTTTAGAATACATTTTAAGATTTTATTGATTGTTTTTAAGGCTCTTAACGGACAGGCCCCACCATACATAGCAGATCTCGTTCATCTTCAGCCAGCCCCTAGATACTTGAGATCTAATGGTAACGCTCTCCTGCACATCCCTCGATCTCGGCTTAAATAGAAGGGTGATAGAGCCTTTGCAATCGTTGCGCCTCTTTTATTCAATCAGTTACCACATGATATTTAAAAAATTTGCTCCAACTACCACTGCTTTTAAATCTAGGCTTAAAACTCATCTGTTTTCGATAGCCTTCCCAGACTTTTAAGTTATTTCCATTTATGTCTCTTGGTGCTGTTTTTGAGCTTTTATCATTGCTTTTGTTTTATATTTTATTTTAATATGGATATATTATGATTCTTGTACAGCACTTCGGTGCAATAAAGTGCTTTAGAAATAAACTTGACTTGACTAGGCGTTATTCAGAGGTTATACTTCAGAATATATGGCAATCTTGAAATGCTTCAATAAATATTTCTGCAAAAAAGAAATCAAATGTACACACCTTTCCTGACCTCAAATGTAGCTGTCTACAAAATGCATGAGCAAAATTCAGGCTTCAAGGTCGATGCAGCAATTGATTGGAGCTTCACTAACATTCTTTTGACCCCTACCCCATACAAATGAGTGTCAGAATCTATATGTGTATTTGAGATTACTAAACATAGTCTGAAGGTTTGCACTGATTGAGGTACATACAGTATATAACACAACTGCTAATTATGTAGTCAATTAATTGACTGGGGGTAAATTATGCAATGGGGAAACTATGTTAATTTTCATAGTTTTTGTCAGCCAACCCTTTCATTGGAGCTATGGGTAGTCCAGCTGATATGACTACAGACAGACAGCATATTCATTGGTAGTAGCAAGGCGCTTGAACTGAAGGTTCTCTCTCATTACCCAACACTGAGAGAGGCATTTAATTTGCAGTAAAAATGACTGAATCAGCTTGAAAAAACATTTGTATGTATGGTCACGTTTTGGTCCCAAATGTAGCTGTCGTGGGCAGTGGGGAACAGGGACAGAAGATTGTGTGCTTTAACGTGCTTATGGTCCAGTGGGACCTCACTGCATCAGCCTGTGTCACTGTATCCTCTCCTGCCGCTTATCTTATCTGCAGAGATGGGCTTTGACCTTCTGTCTCCTCACCAATGCTGATGCACAGGAGTTCAAAGCCTTACAGACAGCCCAGAAAACAGCATCAACATCGACAGAGAGCTGGAGAGAGAGGGAGAGAGAAAGAGAGGGAGAGAGAGAGAAGGCGAGCAAACAGCAAACATCCATGAAAGGAAGACGGGAATAGCAGCCCTACACTAATGCCTGTCCTTATTAGTACCATTGTATTTTTGATTATTTTGTCCTTTTTCACAGTCACATCCCCGGACTTAGCACTTCACATACACATTCAAGTGGTAGATGTAGTTTATAAATAAAGAGAGTCAAAAACGGTATAGAAATTTGTACAGATTAAACATGAAAAAAAAAAAAAACTCGGGCTCGTGTTATTGATGGTGATCGAATATTCAACATATTATTAATTGATCGATTAAACAAGCAGTCAGGCCATACAATAAAAATGATCTAATCCAACAATAAAAAAAATTATAATATTTTTTATAGACAGTAGACAGAGAGAGAAAGAAATAGACAGAGAGAAAAAGAGAGAGAGGGAGAGAGAAAGAGAGATAGAGAAACAGAGAGAGAAAGGGAGAGGAGGGAGAAGAAAAACGCATCTCTCGTTCAGAATCAGTGATGCTCTAAAAGCAGCATGCAGGTCCTACTGAAGGGCGAGTCTGATAGGGTTAACGAAACCACACATGCTCAAACACACGTACACTGAAAGGTGGCTCCTACACTGCTGACAAGTAGCGGCAAAGTAGTTTGCAGATCGCTGGGACCTCACCTCAGGAAGCCGCTCTCTGGAGAAAGATATTGAAATGCCTGTGTTTAATTACATTTACCCAAGCTGCACCATGTTGCTTTAATTATCCCCCTCAGAATTCCCATTCTGCTGTGGAAATATTTACTCGTTTGAATGAGCAGTACATGTTTATGCTCATGCTGCGTCTTCTTTGTAGATTGGTGAAGGATAAAAGGAATAGGTCTGGTTGTAAAAGAGGAACAAATGGTCTTTTCCTAGATGTCATAGCATTTTTATGCAGTTCACTGTCCTTTTACATTCAGACTTCAGTATATATATAAAAGATTAATTCTTTCCAAGTAGAATACTTAAATATCAAACAGACAGGGACAGCACTACTATGATAACTTATTCATGCCTGCAAAACTGAGCTTGCTCTGTTTTTTTAACACTGCTTTCCAGCATGTCCTCTTTCAATCTGGCCCATTTCACATCCTATAGGTATTTCAACAAGCTAAAAATAACTGACTACTTTGTACAGAAATCTTTTACTCTTATTATTAAAGGGCCCATATCATGAATAACATAAATATATATATTATTTTAATAAATGTAGATTTATAGATAGAAAATCTGTAAAAGATAAGCTGCAAAAAGCTGTCATTTTTTAATTAGTTATTGTTGTAATGGATTAATATACTCAGCCAAGAGCACTTTAGCGCTGCCCACTCACACTGAAGTCTTTCAGCCAGAACTGTAAGGCATAACACATTGTTTATTCACATGGTTTTGCACCCCTGGTCAACACACTTCTGTACCCTTTAGTGCTTATGGCACATTTGCATTCTTGTCCAAATATGTTAAACTCAACAAATAACTATAAACCGTGTATTACAATTTACTGGAAAACTATACATGTATTTACCTTTTTCACATTGGAAATCAAAAAACATTTAATTTCACTTGTGGCTACACTTGTGTGTATATGGTGGTGGTGGCTTTCTTGCCTCTGGACCAAGAGGTACTGGTTTCAAATCCTACCTTCAACATAACATCACTGGGTTCCTGAGCAGGACCCTAACCCCAAGTTGCTCCAGGAAGCCTATGTATAGCCATGGGTTTGATTCCCAAGACTGCTAAGCACCTTCATATGTATGAGATGTTATATATATATTAGGGCTGTAATGATACACCAAAACCTCGGTTTGTATCATGATTTTTGACTCACGATTATTTTTTTTGTGGGGGAGAGGTGGTACTGCTTTGTAGTGATGGGCACGACAGTTTACATGTTTACATTTACATGTACTGAATCACTAGAATCAGTTCACTCAAAAGATTAGTTCAAAAGATTCATTCACCGAATCACCAATCATTCAGTGCTTGGCGGGAGGAGCCCACAACTCAGACTTCCTGAAACACGGCTGAATGGTTCAGGCTTCTGTTCAGTTCACGGTTTCCAGGACCGGGAGACAAGAGTGTTGTGGTTGTCTTGCTTTGAAAAACACGTTTGTAAAAATAAATTGGTTTCTAAATCATGATGTTTTAAGTGTCCTTGCCTTATGGTATGATATTTAACTTGACAAATGGGGCTCAGTGAGTGAATGTATACCCCACGTACATTCAGTGAAGGAATCACACTGTACATGCACTGTTCCCTCACAGATTGCTGCAATGAATCATGCATTTTCTCAAACTGCTGCTTTTATTCACTACTTGTTACATGCTGTGTAGTACTGTTCGTGAATGGTTGCATGTTGAATTTAGCAACGTTAAAAAAAAAAGTTACACCTGAACACAACACAGCTGGTGAATCTCCCTCTCTTCTCATTACTGCTAGCCTAACGTTTTAAGTTTGTTTATCTAGAAACTAAATCTGTTAAAATAATGGAGAATAACAGTTGCCATTAAAGGGTATACCTCAGAGGAAAATGGTTCAGAAGAGTGCAGTTCACTGAGTGATTCGTTCATGCAGGCGGTGCAGGCGACGCACGCAGTACCTCCTTCCCTCCCTCTTGGCACTGCTAACAGCTCAACTGAACTGAGAAACGAATAAATCACTTGAGAAAGTGATTCGGTTCAGTACGTTCCCTTAAAAGATTCGTTATTTTGAACAAATTGTTCACGAATGACACAACACTAGATCAGGAGGGGAAGAATAACTCCAGGAGTTGAAAGGGGCATGTCAGAAAATACTGCTAAGATATAAGTTACGGTAATAAATCCAGTCTGTTTATTAAATCCTGCATTCAGACAGGATATGGGTCACATAATGCTGCAATTCTCCTTGCCTTGCCTGTCATAATTTCTTGCCATGTCCCATGATGTGGTTCATAGTCCATGTAATAGCACTCTTATGTGCGGTGATGTGGTGATCCCTCAAGGCCTGCCATGGGTCAGTAGTGATGATTAGCCCATCCATTCGTTCATAACGCAGGGGCAGTAAGTCAGGGAGCACCCATTCCTCTCTGCCACCATGTGAAGGTCAGCATCCTTGTAGTCGGTTCAGTTCGGTCCAAATGCACTGAGCTACCAAGCACTAACCTGCTTTTGCCATATCCAGTTAAAACAGGCCATACATCAGGCTATTACAGGAGGCCAGTGACCTCATTAAGATTATAATCTTGGTTTATAGAGTGTCCCAAATTTTCATATAGGCCTACACAGGTGGACCCCCATTGGTCCGCAGTGACAGGAAGTTATAAAAAGCCCTTTATCAGGTACTATCGGTTTTGGCTCCCACAGATGCTTTGTTTTTTGCCAATATCAGCAAAGCGCTTAAAGCAAAATGGCACCAGTTTATGTAGGCCACAGGAGATTAGTCACTTGCTGCATAATCATGTAAGCTAATGCATACAAGAACATTTAATTTAGGGAGTAATATAGGCAGTATTTTCTTTCCCTTGGCTATTCCATCGGAAAATAATCTTTCATTTGAGATTGCTGCCATGGTCAAGCAATACATTTCAAACGAGAAACACATTACAGGCTGTAACTTTTGGGTGCAAGTCACTGGAAACAATTACTTTTTTGGTTAGTAGTAAAACCATATATATTTACTAGAGGTGTCTTATGGGATTAAAACACATCAAACTAAATCAAACAAAACATATCAAATTCATTGAAAGATTTTTGCTGTAAAAGTATTTTAAAATTGAAATCAAATTTAGCATGAGTGAATGAATCATTACAATACAGACTTTCAACATCTCTCTTATTGAATAGCTAACTGTTTCTGGACTGTTCATATGCAGTAATGGTCACAGCAATCAAAACATTTATATAAATAAGAAGAGACTTCATTGATCTTAAGAGTTGCATAGAGCCCATTTATACAGTCAGGTTCTAACACTGAGAAATGCTACCATGGCACAGACTACCTCAGATCCTGCCATGCTCACAGGTTGTGGTGATTCTGGACAGTGCTGATGTTTCCTAGCTTCAGATAACATTCTACAAAGTGCAGGAAAAAGAAATCTTAGAAACCGAATCAGAAAACTTTATTGATCCCAGAGGAAATTGCTTATGCAATAACTGCAAAGATACAGACCCCAGAGTAGTGACATACACCTTTCAACTGCACAGAGAAACCAGTGTCCAACG
>JBBPDH010000034.1:4922965-4933600 GCA_037974565.1 Clupeocharax schoutedeni | reverse complement strand
TTAAGATTTTACACCTGTCCCACATTGTCCCACTTAAACCTGGTACTTGTCCCACATTTTGTCTGTCTGGAGGTGGTCACCCTAACACACACACATACACACACATACAGACATACATACATAAACACATTAAGGATGTACATAAATCTATTTTCTTTTCACAGTGAAACTCAATACTGACCTGCAATGGAGTAGTCTGTGTTGACCCGCATGGCTGGAGTGTAAGTGACTGCAGGCATTGCAGGTTCTTTGCCCTTTTGCTTTTTTCGATAGATAATAAAGAGGAGCAGCAAGAAGAGCACCAGCAGCACCAACACAATAATGCCTGCGATGGCTCCAATCTGATAGGAATCAACTGGCACTGCTGCACTGGTCAGACTGTTCAGGTTGCCCACAATGATTACGCCAGCTAAACACAGGAAAAAGAAAGGTGCATGATTAAAACACATTTATTTGAATGAATTAAACCATTTAATTCATTAAAATAGAACTTCAGCTTGAATGGGTGGAGCTAAGCTGCTGTAGGCTAAATTTGTGGTTATGTGTAACTGCTGTATATGTAGACAAATATGTGCAAGCTTCCATATTTCCAAATTAGTGTACCATTCTATATACATAAGTGAATGGTACATGTTGAAACTTCAGCCATTTGTTCATTTAGTCTTTAATGTAATATTTGGAAAAGGTTTGGTTTTCCATAAACCCTGTAAATTCTAGCATATTCTGGAACAAGTTTGTATCATTAGACATAGGGTTCATCAAACAATCTAATTTAGAGAGCCAGATATATTTGGCATCTGAAATATCTGAAATGCTGTATTTTTCAGAGGAGATAATAATAATAATAATACATTTTATGTGTAAGTGCCTTTCACAACTCTCAAGGTCAATTTACGGAGGTTATCCAGAAAAAGAAATAAAGAATAGATCAATTAAATTAAGAAGAGTTATAATTCTTGTGTGATCCTCAAGATGTTCAGGGAGGGCGTCCCATGTAGGGGACCCTACGCGCAGTTAGTTTAAGAGCACTCTCCACGGATACTGCTGGCGAGCTGAATATCTTTAGGCATGATGGTGATTTTCTTGGCGTGGATGGCGCACAGGTTCATGTCCTCGAACAGACAAGAGGCTGATATGCCCTTCTAACAACATTCGCCTTATAGCTCCAGTGCAAAACTGAAGAAGCAAACACTGTTACTGCTTCTTCGCAATGACAGCCAAAACTGTCAGTCACTGCGCTCCCTTACCTTGGTCACACCGTGCGCCCTTCCAGCCTGGGTTGCAGTAGCAGATCCCAGTCATGTGATCACAGGTAGAGTTGTTGAGGCAGTCACACACCTGCCGGCAGCCGAATCCGTATGTACCGGGAGGACATTCTGAGAGTACAAACAGAGCGGGGGTTTACCTTATCACTGTCAGAGCAAGTCTGCTACATCATCATTCAGGTTTAAAAAGCAAAGCCATTTTATCCCCCAAACACCACTGTCTCTATGCACTGTGATCACATGATTCCAGGCCCCGCTCACTCACTTTGTTCACAGTGTCGTCCCATGAAGCCCCTGCGGCAGGTGCACTGCCCAGAGATGTGGTCACAGTCTGCACCATTCTGACACTGACAGGTCTGGGAACAGTCTTTACCATAGAAACCTAACGGACAGCCTGCAATGCGTACACATCCACTGATCATACGTAGTGAAGATACAGTTAGATACTAACTGTTGGCATTGCACACAGGACTATTTCATTTGAAATCCATTCCCACACAATTTACTGTTCAACAAACAAACAAACAATAACAACAACAACAGCAACCACAGACAACAAATGTAGCAACTCAGAACAGTTACTGCTTATGACATAGTAACTGTGATCAGTGCGACAAAATGCTATATCACTCTCTTGTATTTCAGAAAATAATTGTTTTCAGTGATATGATACATAAGCTACACCTTTACAAGCCTCTTTTGTTCAGATCGTTTTTTTTAGCTGCAGCAAAACCAGAGGAGCAGCAAAGCTATTTTTAAAGCTTTCATCACTTTTACATTTAAGTGGCACCAAAAACGAAAGAATGTTTTTTAGTGTAGGAATTTCTTGTCATGTCCATCAGGATCATAAAGAGGCGTCTGATCCACCAGCGCTCTGGAATCGTGTCTTTAAATAATCGAGTACCACTTATTGTTCATCGTTCATCAACAGTAAGGGAGTCATTTAAACATGTTTTACAATTCATTGTTTACATTACAGAATAAAACGATGGCATACATTTCGTCATCATTTATCACAGTTATTACGCTTTAAGCAGTTACTGCATATGAGTTGTTGCACCATGCATTAAGGCATGCTTAAACCTGAAGGTGAGAGACTCACGCTGTGTGCAGTAAAGGCCCGTCCACCCTGCTGTACATTTGCACTCGCCGTCATAAGCACTGCAGTAGGCTCCGTTATGACAGTTACAAGTGTGGATGCAATTCGGGCCCCAGTAACCTGGAGGGCAAGCTATAACACCAAACATACATACAGTGACTTCTCCACTTTGACAAAAAGTATCCAGACACCTCCTCTAATTAGTAAATCCAGCGGCCCATGATGCATCCTGTAAACTCTTCTTATAAATGCTCTGCTTGTAGAATGGGATACTCCGGAATAGCTGTAATTCTCCGAAGTCTATTTTCAAGCACTGGTTGTAAAAAAGCCCACAGGTCTCTACTCACTTTTAGACAAATGTTGTATAATAGTTACAAAATAATAAAATACATATACATTTCAAGTGTTTAATACTCATGAAATATTAATGTAGTCTCGTTTCATTCGCTTCTGTAATAAAAGAAAACAGCAGGGATGCACCTTTCAATATATGGCCAACAGGGGGCACCAGAGGCATTGTATTGGTAGCACTGAAACACATTCACTCCATCAATTGTGGCCCCTCTAATCTCAGAATGGAAGATTATGACAGTAATTCTATACTAATTTGACACATCAAAGTCTACCAAATGATGCAGCAACTTCTAAAGACCTTTAAAAGTAGTGCAGTCTCAAAAACTGTGCCTTAACTGTTTAGTGCCATCACAAATGTGTTTTAAAAGTGGCAGAATTTGTCGACTAACATTTTAAATGTTAGCAAAGCACAAAAAGTCTTCTGTATTTTTCAATGCAACATGAACGATCATTGCAAGACCTACTGTGTCAATAAGGTATAAATCTAGTGACCTCCATCAGCAACACGAGGGGTCACAGTGTCAGAGAGCACACCTGTCTCTGGAAAACAGAAGTAATTGTGGAGCACCTGTTTCTTTCTACAGAGTCCTGCATCACAGATAAACATGTTGAAAGATGTTGTCTGCAGCTGACGCTGTTTGTGCACTTCTGGGGCACTCTCTGTTTCATTGTTTTGTTAGTGCACAGATGAACATTTCACATTGCCCTGTACCTCCATCACTAGTTCCTAGGCCCTGGGGTCCTCTGACCCCATTTTGGGATCAGTGATGGGAAAAAAATGTTTTGTTTTGTTTTTTCTCTAAGTAAATAGGTGTGCTCAGCCTATACTCACGCTGGGAACAGTCACTTCCGATCCAGCCGGGGTAGCACTGGCAGGAGCCGTCGATGGGGTTGCATGTGCCGTTGTTGGTGCAGGTACACGTCCAGGCACAGTTCTTTCCAAACCTGCCACTCGGACACACTGTCCAGAGAGAAATAAACAAACAATTATTTTCAGCCTCGAAGTTATAATGTGAAAGTAATACAAATGGTTCTTTCTTCCAGTTAACAAATTCATTATAGTCTAGTAAGCTCAACTCCTGGATTCCAGCATGTCTCCCTGTAGAGGACTGGGATCAAAAAGTGGCCCAGGACAATCAGTTAATCATCCTAACAGCACGCATCCATCAAATTACATGTTAAACTTGTTAAGGTGGAATGAGTACACAGCCTTTACAGGGAACAAACTGGCATTTGTTCTGCACATTTTACTACACTATTTATTTGCTGTGTAATTCAATAATTGTGCAATAAACTGTTCTCAAGCGAGTTCTCTGCAGTAAAGGTCTATTTAATGTAACTTGAGTAAACGGAACAGAATGTGATTTGCCCAGCGGTGCACAAACTTTCAGATTTGTTTTCTCTTGTACTTTGTTGTCTCTGTACTCACTTGTTTGTTTCTTTGTGGTGTTCTTGTATTACTTTTTGTCTTTTAGTACAGATAAATATGGATGATGGGAAAAACATTGATGTACTCAACAGTCATTCTCACCTTCATTGCAAAGAGCCCCTTTGAACCCAGGGAGACAGTCGCACTGGCCAGTAACGTGGTGACAGGGGCCGTTGCTGTGGACACACTGTGGACATGCCTGACTGCAGCGGTGACCAAAGTAACCCGGAGAGCAGACTGTAAGGGTATTGAGATGACATCAGGACATCAGTTGGAAAACAGATTTAATGGAGAATAATAGAGCTCTGAAAAAAATAAAAGACTACTGCAAAAATGTTCAGTTTCTCAGGTTTTATCTTTTCTAAGCGCATGTATTGAACTTACTAGCTTTGCCTTTTTAAGAGCTACTTTTCATTTCTCCTCATTTCCAAATTAAAATATTTTTCTTCAAAGCACAATTTGAAAGGAAATGACAAAACATGAAAAATAGAGAAATACTGCAGTGTTTACAGAAGCTGAACAATTCAAAGAAAACAAATCTCTTAAACAAAATGGTAATAATTACCTTTGGCATACTTCTAGTAGTGTTTTACCATCCAACTGGTCTCAGTGTGAGAGGAGAGTGTCAATTACGGCAGTGTTTTTATACTTTTCCTCATTAAATAAGATCAGTCTGTCATAAAGCAGAATGAGGTGCTTGTGTAGGAATTTAACAGACACTGGCACAGAGGGTCTCTTATATTTTCCAGAGCTGTATCTCCCTTCATCTACATACAGTGTAATTAAGAAAGATGCTGTCACAGAGAACACTCACTCCGCTGGCATGTGGCACCTCTGAAGCCAGGAGCGCATTCACAGGTCCCTTCATCGGGTGAGCAGGACGCGCCGTTCTTACAGTTACAGGGCAGAGTGCAGTTTAGCCCCCAGCGGCCCTCAGCACACACACTGTCACAGTGGATCCCTACAAGTATAGAGAAACCCACACACAAACATTAGATTAACACACTGAGCACTTTCATAGAAAGTGGCTGACAGATGCACCCACACAGGATTGAACTAAAGGGCCAATTTTTCCTGCATTTTTTCCATGCGGAGGTTTGACTACATACCATAAAACATTTTCCAAGCTCTCTTTATCCCGTACATTTTAATAGGCTGATTTAAGACTGCAAACATATGCTGATGTGTGATGCAAATGAACTCTGTTATGATTGGCAGCCCTGCATTGTGTCCCACTCAAAATACCTCAAAATAAATGTGCAGCACTAAACTGTGGAATATATGGGACACCCCTTACGTGATGCTAGTTTCTGCTAGAGTCCCAAAGGGACTCTGGACTGTTAGTACTAAACTACTTGTTTATGCACAGTAATATTTTTGGCTGTTGTAGAGGAAATGCACCTTGTAAAATACATACAGTGGACAGATACCCACTAGACTTTTACTGGTATTCGCAGTAAGGACTACCAGAAGGCCTAGGGATACTTTTCTTTTACTCAGTAATATTTACCTAGATAAACTATAAATCTGATTAGACCATATCCCATCAACTCAATTGGGCAATTTAACCTTACTGTTCCAGCAAACCATAATAATGAAATAGCTACTGCAGTCAAGTCCGAAATATAAACATGATACAGGTGAACTCAATTCTGTAAAAAAAGAAAAAAAGAAAATGATAGATTACAGAAATTGTTTTTGTTCCCAGTAATCCTTAGGCCTACGCTGAAGGCCTCGATGGCCCTGAGGGTTCCTCTCCGCTTGTCAGTTACCAGTGAAAAACACTTTGTACTCTATACATGCCAGGACAAGATCACAGGGCACATAGAGACTGCAGCTGAAAGTGCTATTTCAATTTCACTACCGTTGCTCCAAGTGTTGGCCGGTTGTAGCATTGTTACACAGTTTCGGAGCACCAGGGACACGAGGCTGAAACTCACCACCGAAGTTCACCTCTTTTGTCTTGCTAATTCGGAAGGGTGTATGAATCACTAAGAAATAACTAAGAAAGCACTTTGGGACGGGGTGACTAGAAGAGAAGAGTAATGGACAGCCTTTGGGTTGCGGGGGCTCTCTTCAGCTCCAGCTTCATGACCTTGATTACTTTTCTAACCCCCTGATTACCTTGATTCTTTTTCTGACTGCTTGATCATTCGTTTTCTAGCAGGGTCAAACTACAGAGTTGGCTTCCGAGGCAAAATCCGAAGCCAGAAAGAGCTCATGCCAGCCAGCAGTACACACTAACCTGACAGAAGATTGAAACGAAGGCAAAAGGGTTTCTATACGGAATTTTCCCCCCCGATAAATCATTTTAAGATGTCATGGCAGAAGAACTGAGTTCTTTTGCAGAAAGTAGAATAATAAAAGACCCTACTCTGGGCAGACAAGAGGGAGTAAAAAGTCAATAAAAAGAATGCAAGGTACAGAAATTTACACTCTGAGATAAAAAGGCTCATGCTGAAAAGCATGAGATGATTTTAATGCGGAAATTAAATCCTGCTGGGGGTTATTTGTGTTCCTCAAGTACACTTTATCGCTGCACAGATAGGGAGGAGAAGGTTGTGTCAGTCAGAAGGAAGCAGCTCATATCTGATCTGCCGTGTTCAACACATGAGGACACTTCCCAGCCATGAAGACTACAGCATGGTCAGATATACAGAAACTCCCCCAAATTATCGTATCTCTTTCTGTTCTGTGTGTATGTCTCAGCCCCCCTCCCCATCAAGCTGTGTGGCGATAAGCAGCATTGGGATGGAGTACCAAGCCAAGACTCAGGACAAAGGCCTCTTTGACGGTCTGTGTGCGTTGCTAGGCAATGTAGGAATGCTGGCGATAAACTCAGGCTAAGTAGCTCTGAAGAAACGCCTGGGTATTTATAGGGCCGACACGTTGAGGCAAAATCATCAGTATGCTGCCGGCATAGTGAACGTCCCAGAGAAGAGAGAAGGACACAGGAGAGAAAAACAGTGAAAATGAGAGGAGAGGAGTGAAGAAGGAAGCGTGGGCCAGAGGGGTACCAGACTGAAAAAAGTCCTTTATATGTAGCTTACTGTTAAAGCCACAACTTGTACGAAATATTCTCACAACTCATAACTCTAAATGACACTGAGTTATTAAGCTGAAATAGCATTGCTTGTGTAACTTTTTCTACATTTTTTCTGCAACATTTTTATTGGGTCTATTTAGACCATTTCATATTGTCTTTGTGTGTCTGTACAGTTGTAACACAAGCAGTTTCCTCTGGGATCAGTAAAGTTTTCTGATTCCGATTCTGTTTTCTTACTCTACAGCTAAAACTAAAGAAGCAAGCTTTGGGCATCAAATAAGTCTTGACTGATTGTTTACATGTAGAACGTAGTACGATTGTATAAATATGTAATTCATCCTCTAAAGTGTATATTTCTGTAGACAGATGAGAGTGGCCTCTCTGGTGTGACAGCGAGATCGCTCACCTGTCCAGCCTGCAAGGCAGCGGCAGTGTCCAGTGACAGGGTGACAGCCATCAGCATGACTGCAGTCACAGCGCTCTCGACAGTCCATTCCATAGGTCCCATCCTGAAGAAATCATATCATACAATGCCATTTACAAGGGAAGCTACACACAGGTTAAATAAAGGACAGAAGTGGTAAAGAATTCAGACCGTTCTTACAACTGAAGCAGTATCGTTTTCTATTAAGTTATACTTGGAAACATGTTGCCTCTTTTTATCTTACAAGACTAAAATAAGCTCCAGGTTAATGTGCAGGTTAATTTATGGACTTAAACTTCTTTAGGGTCTAATGATGCTTATTTGATAAGGAAACAGTTTGCAGTTTAATATATGTTTACATAAAGCGTAGAAAATCTTCCTTGTCTTTTAAATATGCTTCAACCTCGTGACTTCAGGACTCTGAAGGAAATGGATTAATCGACAAAGTTCTAACTTTCTGTTAAGTGGATTTCTGGAAGAAGGTGACTTTGGTGGGTGATTAAGACTGGCTGTAAATCTTTCAGAACATGTGATCTCTTTGGGCTTAATGCAAGACTTTCAGCATGGATTTAAACTAATCTCACACAGTAAATACAATAAAAATAACCCCTAAAAGTTCATTTTTGGCATGCATTTATTCGGAAAATTCAGCTGACTAATCCCAAACATTAACACTTATGGTTGAGTTACATAATTTATTCCGCTGGTAAAAGGAACTTATAATCTAAGAGCAACACACATACACCTAAAGCAAGTTTTAAATGTATATGTACATGAGTTCTATGTGAATATATGATATTACAGCACAATTAATGCCAAAAGTAAGTAAAGTGAAAAAACAGGAACTGTGTTAATGGTAGGGCTGAGAACTAATTATTTTGGGAACTAATGATAATGCCATATTGGCTTCTGCAGTACTCAGTACTGACACAGAGGGCAGTATGCAAAAGAGCCTTCAAACCAATCACATGATTGTTTATCAAGTGCTGTGAGCATCCTAACTAGTTCATTTGTGCAATATAGCATGGAAAACAGGACAAACAATGTCACTGATGCAAAGCACCATGGTTAAAACCCCTTGTGGCAGATTTTTGCCCTACTAAAAGGAAATGATGGAGTTACAAAAGTAAAAAAAAAAAAAACAGTTGTTTTGTCAGTGCACTGTATAAACCCATGTCTCATTTCTTATGTGTGTGAGTGTGTGTGTGTGTGTGTGTGTCTGTATGTGTGTGTATGTGTGTATTTTCACAGCGCTCACCTGACAGTGTAGGTCACATCTCTCTCCTCTCCAGCCTGGGGCACAGGTGCAGAGGCCATTCAGAGCATTGCATGCTCCACCGTTCCCACACATGCAAGTGAGGTTACAGCCCAGTCCCCAGGTGCCACTGGGGCAGTTTATAGAGCAGCGCACTCCATGCCAGCCTGAGGGTCAAAAGTACATGAGGAAAATTCTGGCCAGCTCCAATAAATCAGTGCAGGGAACATGATGACTTCCTTCGCAGACAACGATATTGAATAGTTAAGAGCTAGAATCGCTGCTTTTGGAATTTGATTACATGTAAACAGATATATTACCACATTTCAAGATTCCATATAACAAGAAAATCAGCCCAGATCAAAAAATATGACCTTCATTTCATGGCAATTCTAAAAACAAATAATTACCACTGCATAATCTAGTCCATGTGAGTAAGCTCTGCCAGCCAGAAAAGCCCACAGAAACATCCAACATCATGCTGACCAATCACAAACAAGTTGTTGAAGTTAAATTGAATGTGACAGAAAACATTTTTTAGTTTAAATAACACCATACCTCCGACATGCTGTTTGTAAAAAAAAACGCTCACATTGAAACAATTAACAATGCTGTTAACTCCTTCTGTGAGATAAACTATTGCAGCCTTAATCAAATCAGCTTATTTACCCGCTTTGCATGTGCAGGACCCGTCTACAGGAGAACACACGGCTCCGTTCTTACAGGTGCACACGGAGGAGCAGTTTACTCCATACGTCCCAGCAGGACAAGGGACAGAGCAGTTGGCACCCTGAACAGACAGCTAACAAGTTAAAAACCAACACATTCAGGCCTTTCACTTTTTCAGCAACAACCTAATAGGTAACTATACAATGACTGTGATATAACTGAATAAGATGCTGTATAACAATAGTAATGTGCTCAAATATTAAATACTTCACTTGTATGATATTTCATAGCTCTATCAAAAGTTCAAATGTGTAATTTACATAAATGTATACACACAAACACACACACACACACACACACGCACACACACACACACACACACACAGAGTATATCTATATATGGCCTTTTAATAATCTTTAATTTATAGATTTTATAGAACTGAAAATGCTGATACTTTTGAATGATGGTTGTAAACGGTATAGGGGTAAACATGAGCTCACCTTGTATCCTGGTGCACAGATACACTCCCCAGTCACACTGTGGCAGTCCGCGCCATTCTGACACTGACACACCTGCTGACACTCCTCACCATAGAAACCAGGAGCACATGTCTCATTACAGTACACACCTGACCAACCGGGCTCACACAGACACTCACCTGACAAAGGGTGACAACTGAGAGAGAGAAAGAGAGAGAGAGGGTGAGAGAGAGAGGGGTGAAAGAGAGAGAGAGAAGGTGTGTGAGAGAGAGAGAGAGAGGGTAAGAGAGTGTGAGAGAGAGACAGAGAGAGAGAGAGAGGGTGAGAGAGGGGGTGAGAGAAAGAGGGTGAGAGAAAGGGGGGTGAAAGAGAGACAGAGAAAGAGAGAAACAGAGAGAGAGAGAGAGAGAGAGAGAGAGAGGGTGAGAGAGAGAGGAGGGGGTGTTAGAGAGAGAGGGTGAGAGAGAGAGAGAGGGTGAGAGAGACAGAGTGACAGAGAGAGAGGGTGAAAGAGAGAGAGAGTGGTAAGAGAGAGAGAGAGAGGGTGAGAGAGGGAGTGAGAGAGAGAGGGTGAGAGGGAGTGAAAGAGAGAGAGGGTGTGTGTGTGAGAGAGA
>JBBPDH010000034.1:4870139-4890173 GCA_037974565.1 Clupeocharax schoutedeni | reverse complement strand
GGTGCTGAAGGTAGGATTCGAACCTGTGACCTCTTGGTCTGGAGGCAAGTATCCTACCCACTGAGCTACCACCACCCCATTCATTCCACATTCATAAACTGAGGACAGCAAGAAATCTGTCTGATCACTACCATAGTTTTAACAAAGTCACTGAAGAGTAACCAGGCTGCATTAACTGAGAAAGTACGAGAATCATTGTTCCAGTAACGTTTTTATTGCCCTAGAGCCCTAGAAGAGTCTGAACAGATCAGTTTATGGACTGGCGGTGGGTAATGAGGCAAAAATTTTACATATCTGAAGATAATTACATGGAGGTGGAATGGACCAAATGAGCCACGACATCAGTAGTATCAAGCTTTAAAAAATAATTGCTTTACTTTTCCAAATGCAAAAAGAAAGAGTAAAATAATGACAATGGTCTTTGTGTTGGCTCTATTATCAGGAGATCATAAGCTCGATAGCCA
Organism: Clupeocharax schoutedeni; assembly: GCA_037974565.1. Lineage (NCBI taxonomy): Eukaryota > Metazoa > Chordata > Actinopteri > Characiformes > Alestidae > Clupeocharax > Clupeocharax schoutedeni. The sequence continues at coordinate 4,889,709 of JBBPDH010000034.1, read as the reverse complement.
GTGAAGCTGCAACCATCCATGGCTGGGAGCCCAAGGGAGCACAACTGGCTTCGCTCTCTCTGGGTGGGTAGGACAGCTTTCCCTCTCCCATCATCCCTCTATGTGATGCGAGCCAGCACGGGTGTCTGTTAGCTGAGCTAACAGAATTGGCGGTCAATATTCTCCTCCAAGCATGTTACACCGTCTAATGATTTTTTGTTAGCAGCAGCGCGGAAGGAAGCAGTGGCTGGCTTCACATGCCAGCCTTCACTTAGTGTTTGTGATATCATGTGTTTGGAAGAGTCTAGTGGACTCAGTTATGCTCTGACGAGTTCCCAAAAATACATGACATGGACAAAAGAGGTTGCTTCGCTGCTTCCACTCTGCTTAGAGGACTTTACACAAGAGTTTGGAGTTTCTGTGGAAATTTGTGCCCATTCATTCTGTAGAGCATTTATGAGATCAGGCACTGATGCTAGACAAGAAGGTCTGGCTCACAATCTTCGTTCCAGTTCATCCCAAAGGTGCTGGATGGGGCTGAGGTCAGGACCAGTCAAATTCTTCCACACCAAACTCATTCCCTTGAGCAAAGTACTGGCTGCCACCATTGGCTGCCCCTGCTTCTCTAGGGTAAATGGGTTGAATGCAGTTTCACCGTATGAGCTGCATCGCTTTCACTGATCAGGAGCAGGGGTTTGGTATGACTATTATAGCTGCAGCCCTAGACCAATAGCCTTGAGTACAAACTGGGATCAGGACTCAATTTCATACCCAGACAGACCCCTAGTCCTGTTTATGTTACACACAGTTGTTCAGTGTTCTAGAAGCACTGATGATAACCATAATCTACTCAGAAAAGCATATTGTGACATAAAGGAAATGAGTTGATGTATACAGTTGCGCTCAATCTATCTCCTGCATTACCATTGAGGCACAGACCACAGCAAATGTCCTGCTGCCAGCCAAGCCACATGTCATTAACACATTGGCAGTGTTTTGTCTCAGACAAATCAGAGCCCTCTTGGTTTAATGGCAGTGTTGAAACAAGCTCACTTTTCTCCTACTGAGCAGATTCTTCCTGTCTGACTGATAGAGCTTAGACAAAGCGCCTCGACCATCAACAGGCACGTCACATCTTAGCCAGCTATGCTAGGCTAACACACAGCCTTAGCAAGCATGAAACTGGGGGGCTGGAGAGAGAGAACCTGCATTAAAACTAATTTAAAGCTTTTTTATTTAGAAGTCTCACTGCTGTCATAAAAAAACCTATAAACTTGTGACTTTATTGAGAGCTATATTGTTTGCTTAATACTAACCTGCTATGTAAGTTAAGTATTTATGGGTGCGAGGAACTGTAGACTCGTGCATTTTCAATTAAACATAAATCTTGTTATTATTTCTAAATTATGGCCATAACAAAGAACCAAAAGAATCTTATTTGACAACATTCTGGCAGAATACTCTTGGCTGTAGTGTTTTATGCCTACATTAAGCATTAAATCATCATTACCCCTGACGCCTGTGGCCTCTGGTCCACCCTGTTACTGCCAGCCACTAGATATACTGTAGCTAGACACGCTAAACAAGGCATTTGAGAAGATGATTTATGGGATTCCTCCGTTTCAAAGGATGCAGGGCAATTCTGTTTCATTCTGCGGCCAAGATGAGCTAGTGTTCCCTTTTTGAGAAGGAAACTGAGGTTAAGATCACTGTACATGTGTATATTTTCCTTTTCACTGTATGACTAGTCTTTCTTAGTAATGATGAATGTCTTGATGATAAGGATATAAGAAAACATGCAAAATGTTATCCTATTCTGCGGGGCGAAAAGGGTTCTTTGGCTATTGTAAAAACTGTGAAATACTAAAAATATATCGATTTTTAAGAGAACCATATACAACAATTTCTCTTTTTAAGGGGGTAAAAAACAACTGAATATTTAAAGGGTTGTTTAATATTTAAAGGGTGCTTTTGAAGTTCTATACACCTTTACCGAAGACCCCTGTTTAAGGTTGTATATAATCAGAAGAGAACCTGTCACAGTTACTACATAACTGCCTAATTACAGTTATTTGCTATGATTGAATTTGTTTTCCACAGTCATTATTTCACAGCAAGTATGATATGTATTGGGATTTTTAGGTAAATGTAAATAAAAGAAAGCAGCAGATGCTTTAAAACACAACTGAACAAGAAAAATGCCCAACTTAATGCAATGACACATTTGGCTGCTTGTTTATTTATTACCTATAAAAGTAAATATCATTTTAGAATATAATATTATATTTATTATATATATGCAATACAGTTCACAGTTTGATATTAATCCATTAACGCTTCTGTGTTAGACTAGCCTGGAATATTCTAACCAAATTAAAAGATGTGGATTACTTTAACAGTTTCAAACAGCTCCCAATTTCCTATTTAGTGCACTATATAGTGCAAGCCAGAAAAGTATAGCTTTTCCAGTTAATTGATGCACCAAATGTCCAACTGGGAAACACACAATACTTGTATACGTATATTAATATTTATCTTTATGTTTATAAATTTAAGGCTATATTGCATGTTCATATTGTAATTCGATATTATTGAATATTATATTGTTTAGTATATTGTTTGGTATATTGCACATTGTGTCGTTACGTATTGTTGTTGTTATATACTGTTGTGCTTGAGAGACACCATCGACTGGAATAAAATTCCTTGTATGTGTTTGACAACACTTGGCCAATAAACGCGATTCTGATTCTGATTCTATGGCTGAATCTTCCACATTATCTTATGACATATGTAGTGCACTTTTTAGGGAGATTCATTTGAGACTTCAAAATAAGCAAATAATTAATCTTCTGGGACTGTGATAGGTCCTGGGGCTCACAGCACACAGGACTTAGTTGCATATAGTAGCCTCAGTAGTCTCAGCCTCAGCTGTCACGCCCACGGAACGTTGGCTAAACGTCTGATGCATATGGTACACTTAACTGGAAACACTTCAGGAATCTCGAAGTCATCATCTGATTGGTTGAATTTTATCGGATTTCCGGGGGACACGAGTGTTGCGTTTATTTTCGGTCCGCCGAGAAACAAAGCGCAGACGTGTGATCATACTGATTTACTCTGTGTTTTGAACAGATGTGGTAATGCAGAGGCCATTGTTGGTATATGTGCACCAACAGATCAGTGACTTACTGCTTGTTTTCTTCTCCTTCTTTGACTTTCTCCGGACGCACCGAAACGTGACGCTGAACGAAACAAACTGTGATTGGTTGTTTGACATGTCGGTCAAACGGCCTTATGGGCAGGCCTTGGCCAAAGAAAGCTGCTATGAAATCCAGACCTTCAGCCGTCTGAAGGTCTGGCTACGCAAGACTATAGCCTCAGTGACTAGCTATTACAAAACACTTTCAGAGCAGCTCCATGTCACAGGATCTGCTTAGCAAGAACAACTGCACTAGGCAAGGTTTCTCTGATCTGGGATTTCGAGTTACTACAATAGCAGCTACAATGACAACACACAGTGCTAACGTTTTTACAATGTGGCTAAATGAGGCCCTGAGTGGTCTGCACGACCTCCTGTAAGACGACTCTGCGGGGGGAAGCACACGAGACCAGTCTCCTCTGGACGCTGTGCAGGCGGCTGATGGCAGCAACAGCACTGGCCCACTCCGGTTTCACGAAGCTGACTGGACACAGCTGCACCCGCAAAGCCCTCAACAACTGGGGGTCACACAAACAAGGGTGTTGCTGTGGTCTCTGAAAAGGGCTATACACAGTGGGGGCTGATTGGAGAACTTTGATACGAAGAGCCCAAGCCCCCATAAGCAGTCTGGAGTCCATTCATGAGCTGGGGGGGTTTAAGCTCTCTGAAGTGCAGCCAAATTCAAGACCCTGGAAAGAATGAACATCTCCAAATATTTGCTCTCTAACACATGAGGCCTGAACTCCTGATGCTTATCAGTGCTGACTATTCAGAACAATCTGGATTTGAAGATCTAAAAGGTCAAGTAGATGATATCTCATCTAAAGTGAAGAAAATAGCCCAGATCCAGGGAGTGCATGAATGATGTGAACAATTGCTGTTTTGTTCTGAGTTTGGGAAGTTTAATTCTGTCTCTGAGTAGCGATCTTTTATTGGGCCTTGGAGTACAAACTCTGTCACATCAGGTTTTCGTCCAGTTTTGTGAGCACAATGACATTAAAGGAACACTCCGACCAAAAAAAAAAAAAAAACAATCTCTATGTCTGTCGCCCCCTTACATCCTACAGCGGTGCTGCAGTAGGCTATGGAGTGAGATTTTACAGTTTAAAGACTATGAAAACCCACTTCTGATGATGGTCTTTGAAAGGGGGAGCAACTTCTGAATAATTCAATTCAATTCAATTTTATTTATAAAACGCCATTAACAATGGTCATTCTCACAAAGCAGCTTTACAAAATGAAATAAATGTGAAGTAAATATGTGTGTGTGAATGTGTGAGAATGAATGTTTGTGAATGAATGTGTGTATAACCGCAACTTTTATTGGGGTGGATTTTAAGGACGGCCCATCATAAGCTGATGAACAAGTAAGGAAGTAAGATATGTTATGGTTAGGAAAGCTATGCAGCTGTTTAATTCAATCACGATTACAATTGGTAATGTAAACAAAAATTGTCTGATTGACTGTAATCTAAACACTGAAATTATCAGTGCAGGTACCTGGCTATCAAGACACGTATGTTAAAAAAAACTGGCTGAATAAAGAGAGAACTGCTGTTGTTTTACATCAACAATGATAAGAGATTCAGGGAATCCCAGTGCTTGTCTCATGTACTTGCAAAATGCACGCAGGCTCTTGTAGTGAGACAAAAACATGAAAAACATACACAATCGTAAATTCCATCAAAAAGATGAGTCTGCAGGATATACTATTGCACTACAGGATCGTGCAAAGCATGACAAATCACATATTCAAACTTAGTTTTGAGCTCAAATGTCCTCTTAATTTCAGTGGTGTTACAGAGTGTGTGTGTGTCCATCTGCTAAGGAACTAAAGAGCCTAATTGAGAACTCAATAACTGGAAGTGCTAAAAATGAACTCTAATTTGCATTTTTTAACCTTGATCAAAAAAGACCATTAAGCAAAACCTTGACTTCCAGTGACGTGCCATGTATGAATTACAGTATATTTAATATATACTTTGTTGAGGCAGCTACCAAGAAAATAACTCTCTGTTCCATCTGTTATAAACATCCAACTCCACTGCAGGATTCATTCAAGATCACTGATTTGAGGCCCAGCGTCGAGTTCTTTCCAATCCAAACAATCTCACTTCCCACTACAATATTAGCACAGAACGCAGGAAAGAAGGAAGAGACGGAATCCAGCTACGTATATTATTCCCGTCTGTTTTAGCATTAGGTTTTACATCTTAAGGAAGCAGGTTTGGGTGAGAGTGGAGGACAGATGAGTAAAAACAGCTGAGTTCACTTTCACCTGCTGTACTCAGCTGTTCACCAGCACAAGACGGCTTTCCTTATAGTCTGTTCCTAGCATGTTTGGAAAATGAGCTACTTGCACACCTATCTTTAAATGGACGACCTCTAAATCTATCACCATGATGTGATCTAAAAGCAGTTTTGGTGTCAGGGTCAAGTGAACCACACCGTGCTCCAGAAGCCTAGGCCTGCGTGCCTCTCCAGTGGGAATGTGTCCAAACTGCTATGGGTCAAATGTGAATGGTTCTGCTAAACATTTGTTCTGCCTGGTGGTAACAGAAGCAGGTGTAACCCCAAGCCCCAATTCTGCTTCAGAAGAAAAAAAAAATTCTCCCAGAATAATTGGTTTTCAAGTCACAGGCTGCTTGCTGGCCGTGCTTTTCAGAGCAAGCAGGCAGTGAGGGAGGGGCACTCCGTGGGCAAAGCTACTCGGGGGGCTAATTAAAAACTCAACAGAATGCTGCATTAAACTGTTCTTTCTTCAAACTGTCTCCAGTTCTCCATTTATAAGGACAGGTGGTGCCTTGGGCATGTGTCATGAGATGAGACTCTTACCCTCCAATGACAACCGATGCTTTTTTTGTGTCCCTTGAAAAAATCCCCTAAAACTTCAGTTTACCAACAAGAAAACACATTAAATGTTAATTGTGTTCAACTACAATTCATCGAAGGTGTAATTCAACGGCAGCACATCGAAAGTGTAATTCGATTACAGTGCATAGAAATCACTTCTGCTGTGGAGTCAAGCTCAAATTTCATGCCCTTGAGAATATGGTTGTACCAAATAGAAAGGGCCTCATTGGAATCCAGGGCCCCCAGACAAGTGTGAGCTGCATACAGCATTAAGAGTGATGGAAATGCGTCTGGGGGCAGGAAATGGCCATTGGTTCGACTGTACTAACCTACAGCATGAATCCTGTCCTTAAGAGCTCTAAAAGGATTGGGAAGGAAATATAGTATAACCCACTTCACTTCAAGAGGCTTCCAACTCAAGCACAAGAACAGAAGTGAAGGATCATTTCTTGTAACTACCAACAAAAGAAGTTCTTGGCAAATGAATATTTTCATAAAAATGCGTTTACAATCCAGTTGTCACCACAGACAATTTCTAGCAAATTTCATTCACAGCTCTGCAAGGAGCTTTATTTCAAGTTAAGTCGAAACAGAAGTGGTTGAATCGTCCTATTCCACACTCATGTGTCCTGCTGTGTGTGGTGAGATGCAATGTGGTGGTGGCAGTGGCTACACAGTCAAGAGTGATGACATCCAGGCTATTTTAATTGAGATCTGGACTTGCACTACCTACATAAAGCCAAGGATATGCTGTAGTTCCTTGAAGAAATGGTTTTCAGACCATAATCACAAAATGGTGGTGGCTGACACTGCTTGTAAATATCAAATATGATGCTTTATGTTAGGCAATCCCAAAAACATGATTAAAAAAAGGTAAACACTCCTTCAATAAAGCTAGGTGCGTCTTCAATAAATATCTTGAACAAGACCGGAATGCTTCACATGTGTTCATTATGTACTCCTTTGGGTCTGCCAGCACCTGCCAAAATAGTAACTTTTACAACCGGTTGTGTTTAAAGTCACTTTAACACAAATAATTTACAGGTACTCATAAACTGTGAGGTGTTCTCCAGAAAGGACAAGGCTCTATAAAAAGGCTGATCATGCTCCTCAGGAGATTTGGCTAGACACAGATGTGTTTCTGGATGAGCCTGAGGAGGCAGAGTCTGTGGGTGGATACAGGTTGTGTTTATTCAGGCATTGCACTGGGATCAAGGACAGGGAAGTCATCCTACCAGTCCCAAGAGAAACACAACCTATAGGTCCAGAAAGGAAATCATTAGGATTTTTTTCTCTGTGATATTGGCAGAGAACCAAACGTTGATTTGGAATCTTGACTGAAACTCCATAGCTTTGGCAAAGAATTCCACCGAACCCAAGTTTTCACTCTCTGTAAGCGCAGATCGGGCCTGAGTGCTGGAATCCTGGCAGCTCTGAGCAGTGCCAACGTCAGTGAGAGCAGTTGAAAGCTCTCTATGTCTTTGTAGGTCGCTGACTTCCTGCCCTCTTTGCTAAGTTAGCCAGTAAAGGCAGGCATGTGTGCCTGTCAGTCAGCCACATCTCTCTTTGTCCGGTCCTTTAGGGCACTCCCAAACAACATCTGTCTTTATAGAAAAAGTTTCAAGCAATTTTTTTTATCCAAACTGCATTTCAGCGAGACAAAAAACACTTTGAGATGTTATTCACTACTTTCTCTGATACTCAAAGTGTTCCCGGCTGTTCGTTGTCAGCTGATAGGACCAGGACTGCACTAAAGTATGTTTTTTTGTTTGTTTGTTTCCTTCATTTTGTCTGGCGCAAACTGGTCTGGTTCTCTTTTACAGAATTGCCTGAAGTCCTGAAATACAAAACATCTCTTACTTTTTCTGACTAATTTTTGCTGTAATCCCCAAAAATACATTTTCACATAGTTAAGGAGGTGAAAACAGGCACAACTGTTTATGTGCTCTGAATGTTCAGCCATTTTATGTAAAAATCCACTGTTTCCAAGCCTGAAGTGCATTTGTACCAGTTTCGCTTATTTTTATCTTCCGGAAAAAACTTGAAACTGGGTCGATGATGACGAGACCTTTAATTATGAAAGGGAATAATGCTGTTTTTATTGCTCCCAGCTGGATTGGCCTGCCACTCCCAAAAACAAACTACATACTACAATGTAAATATGGTCAGGGTCGATTTTTTTTAAACAAACATTGATGTATTTCAAGACTGCCATTCTCACATTAAAGTTCAAATGTGAAATTCCTTCACTGCTTGTAGTAAGTTTGGCCACAGTATAGTTGCTCCAGATAGACTGACAATCTACTGCAGTTCCAGAGTAAATGATATGAAACAGCTCCAAAGTTAACTAAGACTTTCTTTAACATATTAAATGACTAAACAGAAATAAACTTTGTCCAAGAAATTCAATGCAATTTGCACATAAAGATCTCAAACCAGTACAGCTGTTCAAAACAGCCCTTAGATGACTGGACCAGAGAGTAGGTAAATGAAAACTGCATACAGGAGAAGATTAAGCCTAATACTCAGACTAGAGCTTATTAAGAAAACTGCTTTCCCAGAATGTTTGAAATGTCCATATGTCTAACTCATGACTGGATTTTCTTTATTATGACTGCTCCAGACACCTGTCCTGAAGTGAGTGGATGGTGTGTTTACACAATGCAAGAAGCAAAATGCTTCACATGACAAAAGCAAAAGTGTTGGAGTGAGCTACAGTGCATCTACAGTGCTTTAGTGAATGCTGTGTGATCATTTTTTAATTTTTTTGTTAGAGATTTTACATTTTATGCTCACAAATGCATGCTGCGAATAATCAAACAGTGCATGCTTTTGCCTGTGGCCAAAGAGTCCGCTCCTCCATTCAAAGCCAATCACATGACCGCGAAGCCCACAGACGGACAAAAGCCGGGCATAGCGGGGGCCCTTCTCCTGTACCACCATGTCCCGAGGACACTGGCAAGACATCCTCCATGAAAATAGCTCAGCCCTGAAGAAGTGACTGTTATGGCTTAATTCAATCATGTGTAATACATTCTTCTTGTTAACTCATCACTAAAGCTCCATTATTTATCTGCTCCCTTTATGGGGGTCCTGACAGGTTGCAGAAACACCATGCACTGGAAATCAATGCATGTAAACAAGCCACTATACAACAGCACACACAGAGCAGCAGGAATATAACTTAACAGCAATTCAATGCTTAATGCACTACTGAAATCTGTCAGTCCACTGATAGATCAAATAAGCCCAGATTCATGAAGTCAGTTCAATTATACTGAGCAACTTTGGAGAAGCACGTTATGAGTCTAACTGTATGAACATGATCTTATAATCAGGTAACAGGTTTTACCACAAAGGAGCTTAACTTCATTTCAAATGTGACAAAACTTGATTAAAATAGCTTCATCATTTTAATAACTTTTTTAAAGAGAACATGATCACAGTAATATGAACTTTCTTCAGTTCTCATGTTGATTGTTCTCTAGATAATACACACACACGCACAAAATATTTGTATGTGTGCAATTTATAGAAACGTGTGCGGCATAATTTATCCATAGCATCATTTATTTATTTATAATGGGATATACTACGGAGCTTTTGAAGACACTGTGCATATAGTTGCAAACTTTTTAAGTCCGGCAAACTGAAAAATATATGTACTTTTACACTTCCTCGGCTCTTAAACTGGTCTTTAAAGTTGTGAAGAAGTGAGTTAATGAGAGAGGAAGAGGCGCGCCTCACCGGTTCTACTCTGTAGTGCTGGTCCGGTCCAAACTCATGGATCCGCTCTGAGAAGCGCTGCACTCTGCTGAAAGTTTCTCTAACAGCAGGTTCTTGTCAGAGGCAGCTCTGGACATCAAACTCATAAAATACGTCCACAGATTTCCACTAAAGTTACTGAAACCGTACGATGAGAGTGGGAAAAGCAGATGCGGTGTCGCTCCGTTTGCATCTCTCCATCCGACCTGAAGCGCATCAAGTGAGAAAACAGCGCTGGATGTGTTGTCATGACCTCACTGCTGTGGCAGCCAATTAGAGCCACTGTGAGGAGGCAGCTCCGGCACCGACTGCCGTATAATAAACCTGCAGTTCATCACTACAGCCTGGTGGGCTTGTGTTCCAACAAACCAAACTGTGCCAGGCCTGAACATATTTCCCCCCACTTAATTGTGCACTACACAGACAAAAGTATTGGGGCACCTGACGATTACACCAACAGTGGCTTTAATGGCACTGCATTCAAATTCATAGTTTTTAATATGGAGTTGGTCCCCTCTTCCACTCTTCTTGGAAGGCTTTCCACAATATTTTGGAGTTTGTGTGGGAATTTGTGCCCAATTATTCAGTAGAGCATTTATGAGGTCAGTCACTGATGTTGGACGAGACGTTCTGGCTCACAATCCCCGTTCCACTTCATCTCAAAGGTTTTGAGGTCAGGGCTCGGTACGGGCCAGTCAAAATCTTCCACACTTAACTTATTCAATCTTGTCTTTATGGACATTGCTTTGTACCGGGGAACAGTTGTCGCAAATGTTAGAATTAAGCTTTTCACCGGACGTACCTAAGTATCCCTGAATTAAGAGGTATGTCCCCATACTTTTGTCCATATAGTGTATGTGCAGGTCACTACAGTTTCCATTCGACTCAAGGAGGTGTTGCAGTAGGTGGCATTTAAATCAAATTTAAGACAAGTGGATGTTAAGTTGTTTTTTTTTACAAATGTAAACGAAATCACAGACTGCATCGTAAACTCTGCACGTTAAAGCAAGTGAATGGAAAAGTCGCCACCTAGTGTTTCAACTAATGTTTTAATTTTATGAAGGAGCCCTCTGACCGGTTAGCACGCATGGGCAAGGGACCATGTCTGTTACTTATTAGTGAAACTAATTCTTTACCCTTTTTGTTTAAAATAAAAGTTGTTATTGTTATTTTGTACAAAAGCCTCCAGTCCAAACACATTTTTAGTGTAAAAACTCAAGCCAAATCGATTTAGTCTATCAATGAGCATAAAGTAAGTGAGACAAGATGGCTCCAGAATTTACAGATTACATAAAGACAGAGCATTAAAAACACCTGTCTATTATTGTGTAGGTCTTCCTCATTTCACCAAAACAGCTCCTCAATATCTCTGAAGGTGAGCTGCAGTAGCTGGCTCAGCAGATCCTTTAAGTCCTGAAGTTGTGAGGCTCCAAAGTTAGGACTAGTTTGTTTCTTTATTTGGAGATCAAGTCAACATCTTGACCCACCGTCGACGGTAAGTTAGCGAAAACAAAACAAAACACACACATTACTACATTATGTTATAATACACGACATAGTTTATTTGAAAGTATAAATACATTTTAATAAAGTATATAGGCCTATTTAAATTGGTTATGTGTTGTTCAGAAAAGGACATATCCAGAATAGAGGCTAGCTTAGCTAGCAGTGGTTTACATGTTTGTTATATGAGTTGTTATGGGGACTTTCAATCAGATTGAACGTTTTGAAATAAAAACAGTTAGCACTTTTCAGACCCGGTTCGGAGACTGCGGTCTGTTTTTAGTCTGGTGGAGCTGAGAGGCTTCACCCTCCTCGACATGGCCACCCTGAGGAAGTTCCCTCACCTCCCTCAGCATTTGGACCATTGAAATATCTGTTCAGATTCAGAGGCACTAAATAAGATCTATTTTAAAAAGATCTGTATCTGTGTAGACTTGTGATTTAAGAATGGCAGCAAAGATTTGATCATTTAACATTTAGCATTTTCTTCTGTTCTGCTTCAGTGACTGGAGCAGCTGGTCCAAGGAAGGATACCAGGTGCCTTCAGGACTTCACTCTTCTCCTACAGATGGTGATGCAACCGAGGCCATGGGGTATGCTCTTCTGCCTGTGTTCAAAAACACACACTTCAATCACCCTGATAGATTTGCATAAGTTTATTTACATGTTTGAGTTTTCTCCAGAGCATCTTTTTCAGGCGTGTGGGGCAATTTCTTATTCATGGTGGATACTCACCAGTGATTTCTTCATGGTGTCTAGTGAGGCTAAAGCTCTTACTATTGTTTCATATGGTGTGAATGAATAAGAATTGAACTTATATTAGTCAAATGGCCACTGTTCCTTCTCTTACAGGGTCCTATTTGGTCACCATCACAAAGGTCAGACATCTCAGCCAGGTTAATGATCACTCAAGTCTGGCCTTGTGATGGAGCTGGACAGTATACAAAGAGATGAGTTCAAGCTTTGTGTTTTTAGCACATTAATCATCTGACATGAGTGGCATCTTTTGTGTCCACCATAAACTCGACCTCCACAACACCCTGGGGTAGTAAAGGAAGCATGTTCTGGTAGATTCTAACATTTTGTTTAGTACAATACAATAAATCACTTCAAAACACAAAATGGCATGTACTGAGTGGCTTGTTCTGCGGGTGACAGCAGTGGTGAGACCCTCATTTTGGACCATGATGAGTTTTGGACCACTGTGACCTCAACCTCACATGTCATCACTCTGTCCGACCTGATCTCACAAGTTTTCGAAATACAACTTAATCAAAATACGTGCTGCAATCACGATTTAGGGCTTTTTTACATGCTAGGAAACACTCCTCTTTTTCATGCTAGGACAATGCTTCTCTACCCTATTTATTTTAATACGCAATGTGTAACACCGCCAGTGTCTGTGCTAACTGGTGACTGTTACAGTTATGTTTAGGGCTAAGATTAGGGTTAAGGTTAAGGCAAGGGTTAGGTTAAGGTAAGGAATCAACTCGTTATTTTTCTCCTACTGTCCCTCAGTCACCAGTTACCGCTGTTACTGGCGATGTTACTCACTGTGCATTAAAATACATAGGGTTGTGATCCGTTGCCCTAGCACCCAAAAGTGAAGCGTTGTCCCAGCACGTTAAAAAGCCCTAAATCGTAATCCCAGCAGGTATTTTGATTAAACTGTATTTCGTGATAAAAACTTGTGAGACCGGGCCCCTCAGCCACACTCTCAATCTGGGATCAGCACTTCTGCCCAACCTGCTGGCCCAGAGGTAAAACTACACAACACCATTAATAGGTGTAACTGTAACTCCAATGTTCTATATGTCTGTAATAGTAGTTGAACATTTGATGTTAAAGAGGCTGTGCCAGTACTGTGGCTGGATAGGTGCCCTTGTTGCAGTCAATATTGTGATGGCTTTAACCCATTGCATTGTACACAGCATCTGAAACTTCCCTTTTAAATTGAATTCACTGCTGTGGTAAAACAGTTCTTTTACATCTCTGTTGCTGGATGTGACTCTTTTTAACACCTTTCTCTTTATTTCTGCAGGTCATACTGAGGGGAGTCTGTCTGTGAGACTGGCAGGGTGTTGTTTTGGTGTTCTGACCTCCATAAATAACAGAGTAACAATAAGATTGTTATTTAACACACATACATCACAATTATCAATTTAATAATTTAATATATAATTGTGTAACGATGTGACTCTGCATGATCTGACTTATTTCCCAGCAGTTGTCTACTCACTACTGTCGAGTCCTTCCTGTTGTGGGGTTATTAACGAGGAGGTGGCAGAGTTTGGAGTCCCATACATTATCTTGGCATCAAAATGATATGATATGTTATGAAAATGATTTGTGCTGTGAGACTGTAATACGTTTTCTCGTATTCCTAGATTCAGGACTTCAACTTCATGAACATTGTATTTGAGGTAGTGATGCATCAAATTCAGACATGGATGGGACCTCAGAGCTGCCCAGTAAGAACTTTTTCTGTTTTTTGTTTCCAGGAGATTGTGTGTGTTGTGTTGTATCCTGACCAACACCAAGCATTGGAAACCCTCTATACTTTAGTTATTGTCAGCATTATAGATTCAAGATTAGAGCTGAGACTGACAGGCCTGGGACTACATAACAGCATTGCTCACATATTTCCCCTTTACAACATTTTCAGAGGTGGGGACGATTTCTTCATCATCTGATGGCCATGATGGCCTCCCTCTCTGCAGCCACAAAGCAGAGTAGGTCCAGGGCTGAGCAGTACCTCCTCCTGGTCCAGGTAACAATCAGAATCCATCGCAACACCTCACAGCTCTCTTCCAGCAATTTAAAACAAAAAATTATCTTCTCTTTCTCAATATTCTCTGTCTCTCAGAATGGGATGATGCATTTACATTTATGGCATTTAGCAGACGCTTTTATCCAAAGCGACTTCCATTCTACCTACAGGGGGCAGTCTCTCCCTGGAGCAACTTGGGGTTAAAGGTCTTGCTCAGGGACCCAGTGGTGGTGCTGAAGGTAGGATTCGAACTTGTGACCGCTTGGTCCAGAGGCAAGTATCCTACCCACTGAGCTACCTCCACCCTCGCAGGAGTCTGTGTCTGCATCTTTGGTCAGAGTTGTGTGAGACGTGCTTGAGGACAACACTGAGGATCTCTTAGACAGGCTGGAGAACTCCTGAATAGCCACTACTGATTTACACCCCTTACTCTTTTATCTATATTTGCGTCTCCACCCCTTCCTACCTTTTCTTCCTACAATAAATATCCTTTGGCCAATTAACCTAGAACCTAACCTAAAACTTTTTGTGGTAACTAGCCATTTAAACATAAATGCAAAATGACTGTAAATAATATTCATCAATAAAAAAAAAAAGTAAAATCTTTAGTGTTGATACTCTTAGTACTTTGTCAACAAACCATTTAGTGTTTAATAGACTGCGTTTATAGTGTAATTCCATGGGCTGGAACTGACACGAAGAGATTTTGCATTACATACAGACTAAATAGAAGAGTTGACTGACTTCAGAGGGATCAAGCAGCCACTACCAGCATTCCTGGTCATGATTATATAGGATGACCCTGTAAACAATTTATATAAATATATAATTGAGACACTTCAAGGCTGAATTCCAGTTTGGCATTAATGCGAAATGAACACTTGGACTGTTTCCCCACGCTTCCACTGTCTAACCACAGCCTAAACTAATGTAGAATAGGGAAACAGGATCACAGTAAAGTAGGCTGTCATGTTGGGTGCTTGGGTGGTGAGTGAGGCACAAACACAGGATTCCATAGCAGGGTTTTATTAACAAACACAAACTCAGACAGAAGGAAACAAAGGGGCATGAGGGCCCAAAACATACTTAAACAGACGACACACGAGGAACGGGGAGCATGAGGGATGACCACTGAATACAAAATGCTTGGAACATATGTACATAACAGACAAGGACAGAAACCAATAATCTAAAGCAATCACTTAACTTTAACACAGTACAGCTGAAAGAATGTAAATGATACATACACCCACTTTTCATAATAAAAGTCCTATGTACAAACTTAAACCAAAAGTGGCCTCTAGTGGCCACTGACCCAGAAGAAATGTGTATTTCTTCTTTCTAAAACAAGACTGAAAACTGAATGGCACATTTAATAAACTGCTGTTTATAACAAATTAAATTAAAGTTTTAAATATTACAACTGGTTACTCTTTTACTTTCCAGCACAGTCCACAATAGCACAACTCACCAGGGAGTAGCATCTAACATTTAATCTGATCCTGTTGCTAATCTTCTTTAATCACACTAGCATTTACGTAGATTTGAAAGTGAAGTATTTAAAACATGTTTATTATACATGAAGTTTAAATTAGTTTAGGTAAACTCTGTTCTAGTGTATCAAGCTGGTAGACCTTCATATGTCTCAGTACCTGTAAAGTAGCTCTCAGTTTCAAAAAGGTTGGTGACCCCTGATCTAGACTAACTATGAGACACATGATATCAGTGTCAAATAAAAAAAACTACATGATAATCAAGGAGTCAAGAATCCACTGGAATGAACTCAGATGTGCAAAGAAAGCCAGAATAAATATGTTTTCTTATGCGACAGTAATGACATTGATCTGCTTCAAAGAAGAACAAAATTCATCCTTTTAGTTCTGTTTTACCCCTCCAAATACAAGCATGTATTGATGAACAAGTATAGTAAAGTCTTCTATCATGTATTTTGTTCATACTGTGTGAACTTTTACATTAATAAATGTAACAATAAATAAATACTGTTTCTTTAAATAAAACAAAATGATTAAATGTTGGATGAAAGCACCTGTAACGATGGCAAATTACTTCTGTAGTTTGTTTGTGAGACAGTTTGTTGTGATCCAGAAACATCTGATCTTGCAAATCTTCTTGGGATGGACTGCATCTTCTCACCCTCACACTGGAACAGGGTGTTTGGGAAATCTAAAGATCAGAGCTCTTCTCATTTATACTGGAGGACAAGGACTAATGACCTTGAATTTTGTAAGTTACAGGAGGGTCCTCTTCTCAGGTTTGACTACATTTTCCATGGTGCAACCTGTTTAAACATAAGAAAACCACTTTATTAGATAATTACAGATCAAATAATTAATCTGTGGGTGTGCCATGATGAAGTAAGGTCAGATAATCAATTTTAAGAGAAAAACATACATCTGTACATTCAAAACTTCATACTGTCTACTCAGGCTGCATGGGTTATAGATCTAATATAGGCCAAAAGCCAGGATTCTGTAAATACCCTCTAACTAGGCCTCTACTCACATGTGTCTTCACAGCCACATGGTCCAGATTGATCACATGTGGGCACGACGTTCTGGTGTAAACCCTGTGAACAGGCCTGATGGAGGTGTTTGATGTAAAGACAATGAGAGAAAAACACTGTTTGGTGCTGAGCAACATAACCCTGATACACTCCCATGTTGAAAAAATGTAAACTCAAAATAGTACCTGTACCGCTGGATGCTCACTTACGTCTTCAAGCTGGCTGATCAGGGAGACAAATGGCTCTTCGGGATACATCCGCTGACCCCACTGTTCGATTTCACTCAACAGAGTCTGTAGATCTTCTTTCTGTGTGTAATAACCATTGGTTTTAAAGGTTAAGTCCAATTTTGTCCATTATACATAACAGCATGTCACATAGAGTTAGATTTGTTTATTTATACTTAAGTTGTGTCTTGTGGCAGTTTTGCAGTATTTTATATATGAACAGTACTGTACAAATGTCTTAGACTCCTGTAAAAAATAGTATTTAAGTGTTTTTTTTCCCAAATCAATATTAAATGCTGTATACTAAAAACTAAAATTGTACAGTAAATAGTGACATTGTGTGCAGTATTTCAATGTGTTCCTTGTGGAATCTCAGTGTTACTTGTTTCCATTAGAAACCTGTTTGACTCAGTCCTTTATTAAACTAAAACAGAAGCTGCTGATGGAGGAAATGATGAGAAATCTGGAACCGAACCAAAATATCAACTGCTATTTTACAAACATAACAAATATTGATGCCTTTACTGTATTCTAATGTTAACTTTGATAGCTGAAAGACACTTTATCACCCACTGAGAAAAATGGTTTATTAATTATCACAGGTTCCTAAAATGTTTGCACAGTGCTGTAATTAGAACAACAGCAATGGGTGGACAAAAGCACCAATGCAGAACTAAAGAGGCAAAATTTGGATGATCAGCGTATTTTTGATCAACAAGTATAGGAATAAGGGGAAACTGTATCAATTACTTGTTTGCCAAACCATGAAATGCTTTCATGTGACCAACAAATGAAATTAAATCCATGAAATGTTTTAATATGAGGGTATTCTACACAATTAACAAATCACATTTTAAGATTTTGTCCAACATAAAACACTTGGAGACTCCAACCTGTATTAGCGTGCAAAAAGACCCATCGGCCCACCAGTCAGACGGTGATAGACACATAAACTAGATCAATTTAAAACCTCAAATGGTTGGTGTCAGTTTCATTCAGTCTGCTTTCACTTTAGTGGGTGAAAGTGACAGCTGTGAGGACAGAGTAGGATTAGGACAGACACTTCCTCGGGCCAGCCCAGCAGATCTGACACACAGGCTTATTACTGTACCACTCACCTGGCCCTCCTGCTTACGCAACGGAGGAATTAGAGCAAAGTTAAAACTGGCACAGAAGCCAGAATTTAACACACAGCCCTAATCCACTGAACTCTACCTTTAATGACACCTAAACAGACACACACACACACACACACACACACACACACACACACGGCACAGAGCTTACTTCCACATCACTACCAGACATGCTGATTCCACAGAACACAATATAAATATGAGCGGTCCTTTTACAGGACACTATTTAAGACATAAAAAGACTTGCTAATGCAATGCAGAACACTGAATGCAACATACTTTATTACTGTCTCACTTTATGTATTTGCATTAATATTTAATGATGAGTAAATGATCTGAATTAACTAAATTCTGTGCATCAAGGCAACAGCAAAGATGCACCTAAACAGTCCACACTGCATTATACATCCTGCGTTATAGAGCACCCAGTTGCACAGTTTAAACACACCATATGGACGGTTTCCGGCAAGCAGATGGAATTTCTGGGCCTTAATACTTACAGATTAAACATTACATCCTGCAGGAGCTTAACACATGTTCATTCATAAACAAACGCAACGCAATGCAATAACCCGCTAGACTATGGGCTTATTAGTCACTATCAATTATTCAGGAACTAAACTAGATCAGATATGTAAGAAATTAAACAAAGGCTCCAACTTCCCCACACATAAATGTCTACCGTAATAGTTTTGAGATCATAGTACAAAATTTAATAATGATAGTGTACAGGACATGATAAGTTTCAATACATGACCAGATATGCACTGATACAATTTCATACATATGTGTGTGTGTGTGTGTGTGTGTAACTAGTCAATTCTATGTAAAGCATTCTTCGAGTACCTTTAAAAGCACTCTATAAATAAAACGTTATTTTTATTATTATTGTTATTGTTAATAATAATAATAATAATAATAATAATAATAATAATAATAAAAGTCGGTAGGAGCTCACCTCATGCCCTTGTCCTTTAAAAGATGTGCTGCAGAGAACCTCATAGATTGCTGGGATTCCGTTTTCAGACACCAGCCTGTAGAATGTACCAAAATATTGTTTCGTCAATACGCTAAAATCCTCTAGAGGGCAGCATTGTACCAGTTTCTGTCGGCAAATTCATTGTTTTTTGTCCTCCAGTAAAAGTGCTTGTATTTTTTTTTAATTTGCGCTGAAGATAAAAGTTACTGCTCATAAACTTAAAAGCCTATATGACAAAGTCTGTAATGTTTTCTTTTGTTTGTTCACTTTTGAAAAAGTACTTATAGTGCTCGTAAATCATCACTGCACTGTAATTATATTGCAATTGGGATTGTATATGAAACATATATAAATCAACAATCTTTCACAGGCCTTTCCACATCCAGGGCAGCGTGAGGCTCATCCCTCTGCATCACTGGCTCTTCGTCCATCTGTGACAAGAGCAAACCACCAATCTTTTGCTCTGCAGATGAAACAGAAATAGCATTCAAAAAGCATGTGTTAGTTACACTGAGTTCAAAAGGGATTTTGCTCATCTTGTAGGTACAGTAGTTTTGCATGTATAAATATAAATATTTTTATACACACATAAATACACAAATGTTATTATAATCTGGATCAACAGACAACTA
>JBBPDH010000034.1:4804107-4816723 GCA_037974565.1 Clupeocharax schoutedeni | reverse complement strand
TCACACGTGCTGCTTGGTAGAATGCGACTCGCGTCTCTGCCTGTCGGAGATTATTTGTTCTTTTTTAAACCGTCAGCAGGCTCTAACCAGCCGGTTAAAGCCCCGCCCATTTCAAGACAACCCGACCCACTTTCGGGTTAAATTCTGCCCACTTTCGGATTAGGCCCCGCCCAATCCGAGTACAGATACGGATACAGATAATTCATCTGGTTAACAGATACAGATACAGATAATGCTGTACTCGCTCATCCCTAGTATATATATATATACTGTTTTTTATATATCTTGTTTTGGTATTAAGAACATAGTTGAGGTGTTGCCTGCATGGAAATGGCACAATGCAAAAGAACAGTAGTAAATAAAATCTGTGCTCGTTTGTGAGTGGTGTAGAAATACAGACTTGCTCTTGTCCAATACGTTCATGTGAAAACGCTGGAGATTGAGTTTTTTTTTCCTCCACAGACCCAAAGGCTCTGACTGCGGCATCGTTAACGTTAACATTCCAACCAGTGGAGCTGAGATCGGAGGAGCTTTCGGTGGGTTTAGTCCCTTTTCTTTTTCTAGCATTATTAAAAGCGTTGTGTGTAAAGGCATATCTGAGTCGCTCCTGGGTGTTTTTGTGTGTGCAGGTGGGGAAAAACACACAGGAGGTGGACGTGAGTCAGGCAGTGACTCGTGGAAGCAGTACATGAGAAGGTCTACGTGGTGAGTGCACACACACCTGGCACCTGTTTAAAACGACTTAAACAGTGCTAGAATTTGTCAGGGGCCATTTCAGAGTCGGGATAATGCAGTACAAATTAATTCCATTCCATTACATTTACAAAGTAGTGTAATGCATTATAATTGAAAGAATTGTTACCAATTTCACAGGATTTATATCAATCTAAATATGCTTGTCTTTCTACATGTTATCTCTGCTTGTCATGTGAATATGACCAGCACAGTGTAAAAATAAAGTAAACTTAGAAATAAAATAAGCAGTAGTCAGTTGATGGAAAGTAGTACTTGGTAGTTGTTTGTGTATTTCTATATTTTTTTGTAACTCCCACACTGAGCCATTTGGCTCCTCAGATTTGGTTTCCAGGAACATTTTTGGGATTTGAGTTTAAATATAGATGCTAAATGCACTGAATGCAATTCACTATGCAGACTTTTTTGCCCTTGCATGTTACATTTTTGAGGATTTTTAATACATTTTGGGGATTAATATCTGACTCCACTTTTATATTGCTCCTCAGAATAAACTTTAAAACAGTTTATTCATTAAAACACACTTCAAAACAGGAAATACTCTATAACTAATGAACAGAAACCCTAAAAATATTCATTTCTGTTATGCAGCACCATCAACTACAGCAAGGACCTACCGCTTGCACAAGGAATCAAGTTTGAGTGAAGACTGACAGAAGACTTATCTGAACAGAACTTCAGTTAAAGAGGAACAAAACACTAACAGTTTCAGCTTTGCCTTTTCCTTGATCCAGACTCTCCTCCACAACGATCAGCAATCTCTCAATAATCTCAAGTGTGTGGTCAGTTTGATTTGTTTAGGCTTTAGAGGAGTTTGTTGTATAGAAAAGTGAAATGTCATGAAAAGGTTTAAAAGGAAAAAGGAAAAAAACAGACTAGTCATGTGATCTTTTTTCTGAGCACTTATCTGTCAATGCTACCCTGAGACAGATTCTTTGTACAAATAAAACATTCTTTTATTTTTGATGGAAGTTGGGTTTTTTCTTTAAGGATATTTTGCAATTGTTTCTCATTCTTCTATATCAGTGGTTCTCAACCTTTTTGCCTGTGTCCAAATCAAGCCAGGCCCCCCAACTCCTACCCACGTAGACGCACAAAAGAATAAAGTGATTAATTACTTTTATTTGCAAAAAATAAACATTTGCTCTTATACTCACACGCTTTTATGTTTATCTCTAAGAACTTAATGTGAACAATTATAATTTTGGTAAACTCAGAAAATGCAGAAAAAATTCTGTGCACCCCATAAGGGGGGCCCAGACCTTAGGTTGGGAACCACTGCTCTAGATAAACCTTGGGGCCCTCAGCAGTTGTCATCAGAGCTGTGTAAGAATTCATTTAGAGGTGCTTCAGTCTCAGGTCACAGGTGATTTAGAAGTAAATAACATTCTCTCGTTACAATGATGTGTCAAAGGATGGGCCATATTAAATTAGTCAGTTTCCAGTCTGTTTTTGATGGTTGATAAGCTGAAAGAAGAAAAACGGATGATGAACGGCTTTGACGAAGGGCAAACTGATGGCTATGATGGGTTTTTTCCAGCATACAGTAGTTGGTACCAAAGTTGGTCCCACCATTGACATGTAAAACAGGTCATGGCCCCCAGAGCTCAAGAGATGGCACTTAGATGTGCAATGGGAAGAAAACAAGCCAATGGAGGCGGTGTGATGCTCTGAGCAGTGTTCTGCTGGCAAGTCCTGGCATTCATATGTGTAAGTTTTGACAAGTACCCTCTACCTGAACGTTTTTGCACACGGAGTTCACCCCTTCTTTGTAATGGCATCCCCTAGTGGTGATCTCAGTACGATAATGTTCCCTGCCACACTGCAAAAGCAGTTTGAAAAACATTACAGAGTTCAAGATGTTGATTTGGCCAGCAAATTCACCCGACCTTGCTCCAATCTAGCGGCCATACTGGACAAACTAGTCCGAAACTGGTCCAGGCTGGACCAACTATCCCCACTTCACAACTTACAGGTGCCAAATTCCACAGTACACCTTTAAAGGTCTTCTGGATGAGTCAGAGCTCTTTTGGTGCCACAGGGTGGACATACACAACATTGCTGTTCATTATAATGCTCCACATTTTGAGGGGCAATTGTTAACCCTCCTGTTATGTTGCGGGTCAAATTGACCCGTTTTAAATTTTAAAAATCTAAAAAAAAAGTTAAAAGTAATTTTTCAGTATGAAACTTCTTGTGCTTGGCTTAATAAGGATAATGAATATATAAAATGAAAATGGTTCATCTCACATATGTGTAACCCCCCCTGCATATTTATGTTACATAGATGATGTTCGGGTCAATTTGACCCGGGCAGTCAAAATGAAGGTTAAAAGGGTAAGAAATGTAAAATACTATTTGTTTCTTTGCAACTGCGTGACCTATTTCACCCCAATCACACACACACACACACATGCGCACACACACACAGAAGAGAAAAGGTGGGAACTTGGACATGGTCACATACTCTTACAGCACCAAGTGAATGACTGCCCGCTGGCCACTGGTCATCTTTTACATGATTGGTGTATCAGCCTACAACGCATGTGTTATTTGGACAAAGATCTTTTCTGAGTGGAGCGAGAAGGCTCTTGTGGTACTGCATATACAACGAAGGCAGCACATGCCAATTGAACCCCAGCTGTGAGGGAGATCCAGGAAGGGACCAGTGTGTGAGGCAAGTGTGTGTGCGTCTGTGTGAGATTATGTTGTGTGTGCAGTAAAAAACATAATCATAATCAAAAATCAAAAAAAGTTAATCATCGTTCTCTTCTTTCTAGGGTGCTGCAGGGGAAAAGGTAGAGGAAGAGCTGCCAGGTCTGCAAGCAATCAGACGATATCAAAACAAGCATGACCCGTGTAAAATGTGCAAAATTCATTTGCACAAAACATTCTGTGATGACATGTCCCTCATGTGCCGTGTAGATGCACACACCTGCTCCTTGTTCAATTCCACCTATTGATTTATGTGTATTTCTGGTTCTTAACATCGCATAGTGTTTACTATCACAACGTGAGGACAAGTCACTGTGCTGTGGAGACTCAATGCAATTTTCATTAAAAAAAAGGGAATGATCCTCATTGAAACATGATCTGTGGGAGGTAAAGAACACCATTACACCAAATATTGATTTAAAGGGTTAGTAATGGACTTAATAATGCAGTATTACCAATGTTTATTGCGATTTTTTGGTTTCTGAAACTTTTGGATAATTAAACATGCCCCGGGTCAAATTGACCCGGGAACATAATTGGTGTTCCTGAGAAGCGAACATGAGGGTTAATAGGATTCCTGAACACCAAGAGAATAATGTTTGTTTTGTATTTACAAAATGCTGAAATTTTCCATCACCTGAAATGATCAAAGCTACTCCCTAAATCTATGCAGGTCTAAATATGTCCCTTTACCTCCAGCAGGTGGGGCCACAGCTGCACTGGGGATGTCTTTGCCGTCAGCTGTGTTCTTGCTGGTCATTCCACATTTAAACACTGAGATAAGTAGAAACACCTCAAACACTTTCAAAGGACCCAGTGGTCAGGGTTCAGTTTTCTAAGCATGCACTATAATCCCTCAATGTCCGTTTCCTTCTTTAGTTACTACAGGATTAGAATACATACCAGACATCGTGGTATGTTGGTATGTTGAGAATATTGCACCAAAACTGCATTATTTAACACACCTGCCACATGCTGAAATTTAACAGAGGATGATGCAAAGATGGTTCTAGATTTTATACTGATCACAACGCTGCCTTGGTGAGTTTACTCTGCAATTACAAACCATATCACCCAACTTAAAGTACACTATAAATATTTTATTGACAATTCTACATTGTAACAAAACAACCATAGAGACCAGAAATCAGTTCTGACCATTTTCAAATGTTAGATATGTACAAAACCCTGAGTCCTTGGGACTCATTTACATTCATATTCTCACTAGCTAGAACATTACTGACTTCTACAGAACTAGGAATAAAGCTTTCCCCACCTTTTTCTCTTACTACTTTGGAGAAAATCTCTTAAATCTCTTAAAAACGTGTGTAGTCCTGATTCAGGACTCCTGAATGGAGAGAGGCGGAGAGAGACAGAGATGGAGAGGGAGAGGTATTATTGCACAGTTGTGAATCCTCTTCAAGAAAGATGCTTTGAAGTGTCGTTAGCGAAGGCGTGACGTTGACAGGGCCAGTCAGCTGTCTTCAAGCAGCTTCCGCAGGTTCCTCTGAATCTGGACATCAAAGAACAGTGCATATAGGAATTACACCAAAGCTACTGCACCAACAATAATACACCAGCCCTGTAATAGGTGAGTAGCCTGGGTGTTTATGGTAGGTCTTGTACTTTGAGTCTCAGATAGTCAAAAGTAGGAGAAAGGCTGCTGAATGCAAAAATTAAACCAATTATATGAAAATGACTTTACCTGCAACCAAGGTAAAAGGAACCTCTCTCTCTCTCTCTCTCTCTCTGTCTCTCTCTCTCTGCCTCTCTCTCTCTCTCTCTCTCTTTCTCTCTTTCTTTCTTTTGTTCAGCACATCCTGCAGATGCCTGATCGGATTGAGATTTTGGATATTCAAGGCCTCCAATAATGGAGAACACCGCTGCTATGAAGGGGTATACTTGGTCTGCAACAAAGTTTAGGTAGGTGTGACGCCTCAAAGTAACATCAAAATGAACGCATTGGCCATGGTCTCTCAGCAGAACATTACCCAGAGCATCACACTGCCTCCAGCGGCTTCTCTTGCCATAGTGCATCCTGGTGCACATGCAGTGACTTTGTTGCACCCATGACCAAGGAGCACTTTTGGTTGGTACTAACCAATGAATAAGAGGAAATAATCTGACCCATCAATAATTCGGCTGAAGTGGCTCAACGCCCACCCCCCCCTTTTTTTTCTTCTTCTTTTGCTTTCAGCACATCAACTTCAAGAACTGACTGTTCACTTGCAGCCTAATGTATCCCACCCCTTGACAGGTGCCACTGTAACAAGATAATTAATGCTATTCACTTCTGTCAGTGGTTTTAATGTTGTATCATTCACACACACACAAACACACACATACTTACTTTTAGACTGTAAATTAATAACTGCCAAGCTGCTAACCTCGCCTCAACTGTCAGTTGGAGGGATAAACGTATACTTAACAGGAAAGACAGCAATTGCACATACCCTGAAGACAGTGACATAAAAGGCGTATCTACCTTCGCACTGACGGGAAGATTACCAAATACAAACAGAAAAAAAAGTTCATCTCACAGCCATTACCTAACATGGAGGAGTCTATAAATGAATCAAGCTGAAGCCAGCGTCTAAGTGGTTTTAGACATTTCATTTACCTTTTCTAATTTGAACAGGCTTGAGGACAGTTCTCCGTAGATCTCGGCATTGACTTCTACTTTGGCTCGATGACGGATAGAATTCCTATAGGGAAATGCATTTTTTTAAACATGTTTCATAGCGATGTTGAGGTAACGTAACATGGAACAATGGAAGGAAGCCTGTGCTCTGTCCTGTACAAAAACATTGCTATATAGAGCAGAAAATGGCGAGATCAAAGTGTCTTGGATGTCAAGATTAACCTGAACCAAAACACCATGTTACACATAACAGCAGGCTTAGGAGGAACTTGCTGTGCCTTTTCCGTGCATTGTCTGACGGTCTGCGTGTGTCCACTCATTACTGAACCTATATTATAATGGTAGTATGACAGCCTATTACTGAATCTGAAGAAATGTAATCTTTACAGCAGGCCTTTGGTTTTCTTTGGCCTTTGTTAAGAACACTAATTAACTGATTAGGTTTACAAAAGCCTACAATTGGTAAATATTCAATAACTAACAGAATTGAATTGATATTATGGTTCATTTATGGGCAGCTGGATGGCCTAGTGGTGAAGGCATCCGCCCTGCGGCCAGAAAGTCTGGGTTCGATCCCCAAGGCCACTAGGCACCGCTGAGGTACCCTGAGCAAGGTACCGTACCCGCGCACTGCTCCCCGGGCGCCGTGTTCCTGGCTGCTCCCTGCTTCACTTGGTGAATGGGTTAAATGCAGAGGAAGAATTTCGTGCTGTTCACACTGTGTGCTGTGGTGTGTTCACGTATGACAAATGGTCACTTTCACCTTTTTTTTATTCATGTTTATTAGTAAGTTACTGATTTGTTTTTTTAGTAATGACAACACATTAACTAATAAAAATGACAACATAAGCCCTTTTTGAAAACAAGTAAAGAGAAATTAAACTGGCTTTGGCTATCTGCACTTCTGTCCGACAGAACTGATATACTGACATCTGAAAATGTACACAATATCTGTGTTTGCCGACCTGTTGTGTACTTTGTTATGTAAGAGCTTGTGCACCGGATGTGCTAAACATTGTAGTGGTCTTTTTGCATGTCAATCAAATGACCTTTTTCCTATCAAATCCACCAAGTGCTGGTTTACAAGGCTGTGTTTTGATGAAGCAGTGGGGTTTCATATTGTGTTGTATTTTCACATAAAGAGCTTTGGGTTTAGTGTCTCAGAAATAAAACCAGATTTCTATTCTCTACTCCTGCTTGTTCACTGCAGTTTGTACCACAGCTGTACTTCAGAAGCTGTCCTCAACCATTCCACTGCTATTCAGTGGAGTAGTGGATTTACTAGTGGATTTATCAGCATTTATTGTCAGACTACACCTGCTATGGAAAACAAATCCCAAATAGATGATGTGTTACTTACTCATTGTGTGAATATTCTCCTACTGAGCCTAATGAATTCAGCCTTTGCTCCAGAGCCAGGATCTTGAAAGCCATGTAACATGAGGACAAGACCAGAATACACACCCTGTAAAAACACAAAGCCTGTATTTAACCAAGCGACTTTCAAATATAATGGCCTGCAACGTGTTCTAACATGCAAGAGCAGCAGAGCGGGTCATTCTTATTACTGCATTCGTAAGCCTTCATTAAATGCTGCTTCATAACAGTACTTACAAGAACAGGTAAATGAGTAGAAGAGTGTTGATAGACAGCGGCTGTAGGACCTTCTCTTGTCGAACAGCACCTGACACAGCCTTAGCTGGACCTGAGGCGGTGGAGAGATAATGAAGAGATATCAATGGCTTGTTCTAGAATGACGGAAATTTAAGACACATTTAGCAGACTTGCATTTTCCTTCCAAAATTAGATACCATTCAGATGTTTTGTACTGGAGGCCTGCAGGTGAATGTCAGCATGTACTGCCATCTCCCCGTTCTTCATGACGTCCAGGAAGTTTTCTGACAGGGGTGAAAACTCTGATTTAAAGAGGAAAAGACAAGTTATTTTAAAGCTACATCCTGAACCACCTGGGGCCACCTGTTCCTACTATGCTGTGTGTGCAACCTATAAACTAAATCACGGCAAAATATGATTTGTTAAATCGCAAAAATGCACTACCATTATTATTAAAAGCACAGAATTCTGTCTGTTTCTGTTTGAGTCTGTTTCTATTTACACTACTGTTGACTACTGCCTGATCCTAGTCTGAATGTAGATTGAATATAAATGTAACAGGCGGTGAGAACACGAGAACACACACCAGTCATTTTTTCATAGTCTGGAGTTTGTGAACCCGAGCTGCTGCTTTCCAGCATGTCCTGTCTCCTCTGACGCACCACTCCATCAAGATCTGAGAAATCAGCAGAAAAGTCCTGCACACAAACACACAAACCAGTTAAACACGGGGGCTGTGTATGGAGTAGAAAATGCTGGTATTGTGATTTTATGCTACATTACACAACTTAAAATGATGTGCTATCAAGTTGGCTGTCACTTCTGGTGATCATACAGTTAATATGTATCTAGAATACTGTCTGTTCCTTCTGGCTTTTTCCCAGTATTTCTCTAATAGTATTAGTCCTTTGTGTTTTCCGATACACTTTTATTCTCATTTGTCCAAAATAAGATTATCTGCTCTTTGAGTGAAAAGGGAGTCTTAAAATGATCAATAACCGATTCATGTTTTCTTTGCCTCAAAGGTAAACATTTGAATTGCATCAGTATTTTCCTGCCCTGTTGTTTTTCCCCCCACCGTTCAGTTTTCACATGTGCAAAGAACCACAGAAGCATCGGGACGGTTTTGAGAGATTTCTGGACACTTCAGGTTTGTTTATAGAGCTAAATAATTACATTTTAAGATATTTACAACCTCCTCCATCACGTTTGCTGAAAAGTGCAAATGATCAATACAGATGCAAGCTGTCCTACTACAACTTTACCATCAATATTACTGTTAGTCTTCCATGTTGTCACAACCTTTGTTTTCTACTCGAGCTGGTGTCCCATCTTACTCTGTTTTTTGACTTTCTTTATAAGAGTCTTAGGATCTTCCTGATTTTCTGCTATTCCATCCAAGTACTGACGCTATTTCTTCCACTAATTTTGAAAGCTTTCTTCCGGACCTGCGTATATTATTGTATTTTCAAAATACAGGATGCACGAGTATAGTGCTGGAATGCAGCCTTGTCTAACTCACTTGCTGAGTCTGTCTATTTTCTGTAATGAGTAACTGTCATATAGCTTGCAAAAGCACAGCAAACTGATATATAATAAAACACTTTTAAATGATCCAGAATCTATAGAAACAACTGGAACTGCAAGTGCAAAACATATTCTAGGAGATTACATGGGGCCAACAAATGCCATTGCTGTGCAGACATTATAATCTGCACAGGAACAGATATCGCACTGTTTTCAAGTCACATGACAAATATAGTGGTGGGCTGGAGACCAGAAAATGCATGTATGGAACAGGCAAATCCGTGCTAACCAAAGGAAGTGATGGACAGTCCCCCCTGAAGCTGTTCTCCGCTGATGACGTGACGGGCGTGCTTCCTGTATTCTCCCTCTGAAATGAACAAGCATTAGGACACTTCATTGTAGGCCAACACAACATAGTGACTTTCTGCATTGGAAATAAATACTGAATCATCATGCACTTACTAAATGAACACAGACGGATATCAGGAACTTGTATGTGGTGTCCCGGGACAGGAACGAAACAAAGACATGCTGAAAAATACAAAGTAAAAAACAAAACATCATTAATACACTTTACTTTGTCCCAGTCAAAAGAAAACATTGTAATTCCAACATAAACATCATACAGCAAAAAACATACTTAAGTTTAATGTCGATTAATGTAAATTCCACATTGTTTTAATGAATTTCAACTGGCATTCAAGGGCAGATGGCATCTGTTTTTTTAAAATGCGACATTTTGAATACTTACCCTCTCGTTTGTTGTAGTGATCACAAGTGCATTAGGCACCAAAAGAGCAGTTTTTGTCTTCTTTATAAGAGTGATGGAGAGAACCGGGATAACAATCTGTGGCAGGAAAGAAAGTGAAGTGTTATTTTATCCTTCAACTTGTTTAAGCTGGAATGGATGTGTGATGTGTATACGGTCAAGAGTTAAACCTTGGTATCTCTGCCAAACACTTTGGAATGGAAACAAATCCAGTTATCCGAGACAAAAAGCCTTCCCTGATAAAGCATGTCTTTCTGTAGAGCACAGGTGTAACCTGAGGACAGACAGGAGCTGTTAGATAAGACAAGAAGAAAAATTCCTTTGACCTCAGATATCAGAGGACTGATACCATTCAAATGAAATGATCCCTCACACACTCTGTTTGACTTAAGAGTTAACGAAGAGTCTGCAGAAGCTCATGAGATCGACTAGCAACATGCAGAACTGTGAACACAGTGACTTACTCTGTTTGAGTATCTCATCCTTGCTTATTTCTTTGAAGAGCTTATGATACTGAGCATTTGCTTTGGAAAACTAGAAAAAAAGAGACAATGTTTTACATAATCATTTTATTTTAGCCTTTTTTCACTTAGAGTAAATAGCAAATATACAGTTTTAAACAAACAGCACATTTCTGCTTTTGCAAACGAATAGGCCAAGACTAGATCGACCCAGGGGGTGTTTTTATACCTGGCTGTACCTCGCGACCTTCCTCTCCAGCTTTGACTCACTGTCTGTTGGGCTTTGGGAAATTGTGGCCTGGTCGACTGGTTTGAACCTTCAAAAATCAAGGCGTGAAAGGTAAAGAACAGCTTTCAAATGTGTCACTTTCATACAATCATCAGTGTATCCTACAATAAACCTAGCTGCATGTAGTTTAGGGTTTAATTACAATAAACCCAGATGCATGTAGTTCAGAATCAGCCATTTCTATTTGAAATCATGACTTAACAGTTATAATGTCAGTGCTTGAGAGATTTACTGATGATTTTGTGGGTCAATTCTGTAATTATTACAGCTTACAAATTATAACACTGGTGTTCAAAATGCCTTGTTAACAAAAAAAAAAAAAAAAGACAGACAAACAAACACTGAAAGCATGCATAACTAATCACTGCATATCATAATGCCAACTAATCACTGCCACTTTTATCAATGTTATATTTGCAACAGTATAAAGCCATATATTAATATAACAAGATAATACTATTTGTATACTTTAATCATTGGCCAACTTTAATGAAGTTCTTAATGAAGCAAGATAATTGTTTCATAAAACTTCAGACACTGTCAAACTGGAGAGAACTGCAGACTGCATTTAACAGTAGGCTTCTGTAGAGCACAAAGATGAAAACATCAAACACAAAGTCTATTTTTCTTACAGTGCCGGCGGAGAGCTTAAATGGACTTAAGGATTTTGGACAACAAATCTGAAAAACCTGCAAAGAAACGGATCATGGTGCCTTTTGAAAGAATCTGTTACTGAAAGGAAGTCAACAGTGACCTCTACGGCGCTGTGTTTAAAGTAAAGGCCCCTTTGACATTTTGGTTCCCCAACGCAAATGACCTTTTAAAGTATGGCACAACTATCTAAATACTTTTGGGGCCAATGTGTATATCCAGGCATTGGTAAACAGTTTTCACAACATTAGCTAACTAATGGGGAGGAAAACCAGCTTCACACTCGTTTCTCAGCTAGCCTTAAGCTGTCCTCTGATCAGTGCAGCAGAATCCTCTGAGGAATACACATCGTGATGTGAGCATGAACAGCAGAAGAGCAAAATCTTCATTACTTTTGTTGGATCTGTCTTTCTTTTTACTTCATGGAGCTGCTTTAACCTCTCAGCTAAAGAAAGAAAGAGCTGACATCAGTCAATGTTACACTCTGATGAAACAAAGCAAGCATCCTTGTTGTAAACATAACTGACAGGATCCCAAGCTTCACACAAAGGCACTGTGCACTGTTACATAAAAGCGTGTTTACACAGCAGTAGGGTCTGCAAACACGATGCAAAGTATAGACTTTGTTTAAAGAAGCCACCTTCCCTACATTCACTGATGGCCTCGATCATTTAATTGGTACAGAGGTAACATACAGCTAATGCAATTCTATACATACACTAAGCATTAAAATCACAAGCCTAAAATTGTGTGCGTGTCACTACCATCGCCACAGCAGGTCTGACCTGGGGCTGGCTGATCTAGTCTTTTAATAATATTGCGATATTTTACGGCCATAAACAAGACAGCGACTACATTACGATACTCAATACTGCCCTACAAAACCAAAGTGCAGTAACAAAATTTACAACTGACTTCAGACATCTCCTTTGCCTTGTGAGAAAATATCCTGGCTCAAAGTTGTCCCGTTTCAGAGAAATTATGGTCTCAAAGTTGCAGTAACTACAAAATCCATACTAATACTAAAACTTTAAAGCCATTTTTCTCACTTTCAGCTTTGGCGTAGTTATTGCACTTTGACTTTCTAGGGCAGAATATATATATTACAGATGTCCCGAGCCGATATTCTGTATCGGTATCGGTCCGATCCTGACCTAAATGACGGGATCGGAAATCGGGAAGGATTTAGAAACGTA
>JBBPDH010000034.1:4791812-4803193 GCA_037974565.1 Clupeocharax schoutedeni | reverse complement strand
TCGGTATCGGCCGATAACCTGAGCCCAAGTATCGGAATCGGTATCGGGAGGGGAAAAATGGTATCGGAACATCTCTAGTTTGCAGCACAGTATATTTTATATTTGGGGAAAATGCTGGTGGTTCAGGAGTTGCCTGTACATTGCGTCCCAGGACTGCCAGTGGCACCACTGGGGTACCCTTGAGCAACACACCGTCACCCAACACTGCTCCCCAGATGCAGCGTTGCTGACTGTCCACTGCTTCACTCAGTGAAGGAGTTAAATGCAGAGAACGAAACATACTGTGTGATGTGGTGTGTTCATATGTGGCTATAAGGACCAACTTGACTTGTTTTATGTGGAAAGTAATCACACTCACTTCATGAGGGCTGATTTTTTCCTGCACTCCGAGAGATCCGACTCCGAATCGAATCCAGACTTCCCACTTCTGGCCTGCCTCTCTTCCCCATTCTCAGCCTCTGAATTGTGGATGTGGGGCTGTTCCACAACAGGAAACCTGTGAATTTTGGATTTGTTAGAGGGAAACACATTTCAGAAATGAATCCGGATCCGTTTTTACAGTCTCAGCACTGTGCTAGGTGTATGAGGTCATGCTGTGTTTCCACAACAGAGTACAGTTTCAGCTTTTTTGCTGGGAGACATGTTGTCAACCAAGGAATTCCTATCCATTAAATTTGAACGACATATTTGTTAATCAAAACAGATGCAAATACGAGCAGACAGGGTCGAGTACGGAAAGATAGGTGGACATTTCACTTAGAATTAAACTATAATGACACAGTATGAGGAAGAAGGTGAAGTTTTGTAATTGTTTGTGGTTATAAGTTGTGAGCTACTAATAGAGGAGTGCATAAGCTGCATGTAACGGCTCCGTGTGAGGAGCGAGAAAAGTTCCAGGCCATAAAAGGCTGCAGAAACATTCAGTCAGCTGGGACCACGAGTTAGTCTCCCCCTTTAGGGACTTTTAAAGAAACCCAGCGGCTTTCCAGGACAACAAAGTGTTACACGACAACTAAGTAACGTCTTAAAACTGTTACTGTAACAACTGCTACGACAACATCAACAAATTTGGCCTATCTAGCTACTAAGGCCTTTAACTGGGGCTAATGATTGTTTACACTCTAGGAGGACGAATCATAGTAATAATAAACTTACTTATTTTGGATCCGTGAGTCTCTTTTCTCGGTCCTGAAGGATTTAACCGCTTCAGGAGATGAAAACGTCTGGACTCTCTCTGTCTGCTCGATCATCAACACCATTTTGCGAAGGGACTGCAACACTACTCGCCTCCCCTGCAAGAGCCCAGGCTCCTCCGAGAACTTCAGCCGAGTACCTCCTAGGGGTTAAATTTGGGAAGGAGGTCCTATCCGGGAAATGGAGCTGAATAGAAAAGTTAACAGAGAGAACAGAGCCGAGAAATGTCGCCCTCTTCTGTTTTGCAAATGGGAAAATCCTGAAATTTGAGGACCTACAGGCTGTATGACGGATTCGTTGCGCTCCAACCCGAGAAAAGGCTGCGATCCAATACGAGAATAAACGACCTGCAAATGAGCAGCGGGCCAGAATCCTGCCTGTCAGACGATCGGTCCTTTACACTCCCACCCACCAACTTAGAATGGCTCTAGTCAGAACACATTTATGTATCTAACAAGGGCGTGTGGCTTAAACTTACTTGCAATCTGAATATTTGAATGAACATATGCAATATTTCTGATACGACATTACTTTTCAAACATGTGCAATCTTCTGGTGCATACACACAAACATGTTTATATGTATAAATTTGTGTAGTGTATTTTTATATTAAACTGTTATGTTGCATAGTTTTTATTCTTCTGGCTGTGCTGCATCAACCTTCTTTTGTTCTGCCCACTTTGGTACTGTTATAGTGTAAATTTCTCACCTGTGGGTTATTTTATATTATCTGAAAACACTTTTTTTATTTTGCTTGACCGCTAAGCTCCTCCTCTCCTGATGCTCTATCAATCCTAAATCAGAATTGCTCATTCTTTTGAATAAGCTTACAACTAGTGCACTTCTTGCACTACTCCTTAGTTAAAGATTTAGTGCTTAGAACTCTCATCTGGGTCTCCAACTGTCCTGAAGCTTGAGTGTTTCCTCAAAGTTACTTTTATAGCTGTCCAGGTGCATCTGTGATCACAGGACACCAGAACATTAACCACTAATGACACATCTCAAAATCAAGGGGCCACAAAAATGGCTGCAAACGGCATCCCAGAATGTACAGCAGATCAAACCAACAGTAAGAGTTTACAGCTGCTGAACCATCAACCCTTCCGAAATGTGTGCAGTCACAAATACTTTTTTCCACAAGCCACCAGACTCCTCAACACACTGCCTGCCCCCACTCCCACTTTACACATCACTCTTAATGCACATACTTCTACATGCAAGAACGCATCCATGTAACACTTATTCTTGGATGCCCTCTCAGAGTTTCTGTACATTTTCATAGACTGATTGTATATTTGTTTACGCGGAACTGCTGTTGACCTGTTGCACATAGAAAACACACAATTACATTCCAGTATTGCTGCTTTCCACCTGACTGCGGATGCAACATTGGCAATTTATTTGGATGAAAAAACCACTACCTTGTACCACATTTTTTTGGAAGGTAAAAAATACATACATTTCACACCATTGTACCAAACTGCACATTTTTAACTTCTAGTTTAGAGCTTATTTATATATGTGTACTCTTTATACATGTTAAAATCTGGAGCCATGCTCTCTCCTCTCGCTGCATACATATAGCTGAGATGACCACAGACAGATGAAGGGAATAACATTTATTGCCTCATTACAGGGGCACCTGTCAAGAGCTGCGATATATTAGGCAGCAAGTGAACAGCCAGTTCTTGAAGTTGATGTGTTGGAAGCAGCCAAAATGGGAAAGCGTAAGGAGCCATTTTGACAAGGGCAAAATTGTGAAGCCTAGACAACGGAGTCAGAGCATCTCGCCAGGTCTTGTGGGGTGTTGTCAGTATGCAGTGGTTAATACCTGCCTATGCTTCCATGCTGATCCTGAAAAGTACCAAAAAAAAGCACCCTTGGAACTGGGACATGGAGCAATGGAGGGTGGCCTAGTCTGACAAACCATGTTTTCCTATTCATCATGTGGTTCATACCTCAGTGGGTCAGAGCTGTTTTGGTGGCACAAAAATATTCAGGTTGTTTAAATGTCATGGCTGATCTGTGTATGTACATTTTAAAATCAAGTTATTTCTAACAGTTAAAACTGACATACTTCTAGCTTTTTGGCCAACAAGTTGGTCTGAATCAGCTAGACTAGATTCATGTCTAGTTATTTACTGCCTAGAATTCTACCCACCACCTGTTGTGTATTATTTTGACACACATTTTGGGCAACAGAGTAGATCCCTGCTTTTTATGTGGGAGAACCAGTACAATCAAGCACTCCTGACAAGCTCACACGGGCTCATCTTTGTAATTCACACTTCATTGACAGGACAATGAGAAACATTAACAGACCAAGGCTGAAAAGGGCTGTGCAATTTACAACTTTTATGTCTTTGAGAAAGTCTCTTTACTATGTATTTAGTGCGGCCACAGTTGGCATGTTTCTTCTTATTTCTAATAAAACATGAAAAATGTTTGAATCTTTCTGCTTCTTTCTTTCGACTGAAAAACAAAAGCTAAACTAACATCTGGCTTCTCCTAAACAATCACGATGGCCTGTCATTGACAATCATAATGAAAAAGGTTTCATTTTCAACCATGTCTCTTAATCATTTTACCCCATTAATCCAGAGATTCACATTCATGGATTGAGCTACTTGGTTGGAAATGAATTACAACCACATTTTCTGTTCTTTAGTCAAAGTCAACTTTATTGTCGTCTCTGCTATATACTGTACAGGTACATTTTACAAACTTGTGATTGGTAGGGCTTTCTGAAACTCTGCATTCGAAACAATAAGTGATAAAAATAATTGCAGGTCACATTTGTAATGCTTTAACTTTCATTGTCTGCATTTGTTTTTGTATATGAACCATTTCCATGTTAGAACAGTTAGAACAAGTGTAATTGGTTAGTCTATAAAAGCCCAAGCAATGTTTGGACAAGTTAAGGATCATGGGTGTTTAAAAGTGTGCTATTGTGATGCAGATTCGTTGAGTGCATTGACATTCCAGATGGGGCCTAATGCTGCAGCCTAAGTCTGTGTTAATGAACTGGGAAATGATTTTGAAATTCCCTGAGTCGTGACTCCACTTCTTCATATTTGCCTGGGAATTTGCTTGGGCGTCTTCCTCCAGCTGGTCTATGCAAAGTTTGACAGGCCATCTGATAATAAAATAATCATTATGTAATAATCAAAGAACATCAATATATATTTCTGCTGTAATATCAAAACACTAACACTTCTTTTTGAATTTTTCACATTTATTCTCAATTAATCTCTATAATGTCATGTAATGAATGGGCCAGTGGGTCTAAAATGACCTCAAATCCCAACTTACATTTATTAAAGTGAAGGGATATAATAAATTAATTGATTATCAAATTGCTGATGTCTTTTGAATATGTCTTGCCACTCATTTCACACTTTCCCTGTCTATTAATACAATTCAATTCAATTCATATATTCATATATATATATTCATATATTTTATTTATATAGCGCTATTAACAATGGTCATTGTCACAAAGCAGCTTTACAAAATGAAATAAATGTGAAGTAAATATGTGTGTGTGAATGTGTGTGAATGAATGTGTGTGTGTGTGCCCCTGATTAGCAAGCCAAGAGTAACGGCGACAGTGGCAAGGAAAAAAAATACACATAAATCTATATTTACATTTTTGGCATTTGGCTGACACTTTTATCCAGAGCGACATACATCAGTGCTTAAGAATTCCACAACTCTTTCTTACCTGAAAAACAGCTTAAATCCGAGTCAACTATTTAACCAAGACACTGCAGTCAGAGCATCTATACAAAAACAGTCAAATAATAATTAGCCAACACCTAACCCAACAATACATAAACCATAGAGAAGAAGAACACAAGTCATAGACAAGTCAAGGGAAAGGTTTTTTTTTTTTAAATTAAATCTATGTTTTCTCAGAACTAGCTCTAAAGAATGAGACGGAGTGTCTGATTGTACTACATGTTGGTTTCCAGCAGAGGATGCCAGAGATTAAGTTGTAGTTCTCAGTGCTAAACCCTTCCTGGGCCTTAAAACATTCAGAGATGACATTTTAAATGACTAAATACAGTTTGAGGTTAAAACTGGCTTGTACAAATAGGCCAAGCTTTAGGAGAATTGGTGTGCAAAGTGGGTGTAAATTGGATTCACCAATTCACACCTAAAATAGTTAAGGAAAGGGGTCAGAGGGAGAGGGAGAAGATCGGAGTGAACTGCTTACGAGCCCAAAATCTGAACAGGGTTCATCTGCTTAACTGTTTCCAGCTGAGTTTCGGTGCGTCTGCTTGTGTCTTCCATCTGTACGTGTGAACATCTGAGGAATATTTGCCGAACACCCGCGCAACGTTAGCTTTTCAATCCTAATTACTGTTTCATCTCACACAGCCTCTGGCGGAGGTGTCGCTGTTGCCAGCCTACATTGTGAAATGGGCCTGTGAAAGTGTGAAAGAGAAGGAAAGTAAAGGGAGAAGAAAAGTCCTGTCAGAGTTCATTATGTATCCAGGGAACAATGCTGAAAGTGGCAATGCAAGCTGCACTGCGCCGAGCTGCCATTAATCATGGCTGACAAGGAACCAGGGTTAAAGGTGGGAGAGCTGCCAGTGCCTCTGATAGTGATTATAGTGTAGAGGGAGAGAGAAAGAGAGAGAGAGAGAGAGCAGAATGGAAACACTCCTAGCAACTCAGAACTCGTCTAGCTTGGGCTACAGGCTGACGTTTCCATAATAAGGCCGTGTCCTAACCTTAGAATTATAAAAAATCTACACGAACCAAGTCAGATGGCAGCGAAACGTGACATCTTGCGCTGCAGCTGTTTTCACCCCCTGACTGCGAATGGAACCGAGACATGGGGCATGAGGTGCGAAAACACAAGCGACACTCAAGAAGTCGGGGGCACAAAAAACGACTAAACAGAGAAAAAAGACCCGTATTCCAACTATTGCAGGCCTATAGCACAAAACAGCCAAATAAGCTCTTCACGTTTACACATTAAGATGCCAAAAGGGTTTTGGACTTGGGACTGATATCACAGAAGAGCCTTACATGGGGGTGTAATTTTTAAAGGGGGATTCCAGTAATAGTTAAGAGGTATAAAGTCAATCATAATGGTCTGATGTGAACTGTCTTGTAGTAGAGTTCACAGTGGAGATCAGAAGAGGTGTCTAAAAGCTACCTTGTAGAAACGGTTGTGAATACACTGCCTGATGCCTTATAAAGTTTTTTATGAACATTGTGAGATAAGATTGTGGCTTAGAACACACATTTTTTAATCCACTCATGGCAGTGAAGTACATGCAATGGTTGAATGACAATAGTCCCCTAAGAAAACATTTTGTGGTCAGATTTACCACTATTTCATTATTCTAATCATTGTATGCATAAAGTCAGCATACACAGCCACTTGCCATGAACAGTTTTGAGGTGGACAGTTGACTAAATTCCCCTTTTTTTCAGTGGATGCTTCTTCAAAACATAGAATTCAGGAATGAGATATGCATGATTAATCTAAAGCTTAGAGGACCTGAACACAATGGAAAGCTTCTGTGTCTATTAATGTTATTGTCTAGAACCGGATATCCAAAACAGGAACCATTTAGGAGTCTTTGTTCTGTGTATAGTGTTCACTGCTACTGATCTAGGTACATGAAAAGTGAACAAAAGGTCAAATAAACTCTACAGACTTCCCAGTTTCCAATTCATCGCGAGTTCAGTCTTGTTCTATGAGTTGCAGAGTCCCCGGGTGCAATCTCGCTTCACTCCTATTGCAAGTGATGAAGTGCTTGGGCTTGCGTATGACACTCTGAGCACCTGAGAGCTCCATATTCTCAGAGTCTATCTCTATTTGTCTGCGGCGAGGCGGCTCCATCTTCGCTTCAGATTCAGCGTTCGCCTCCTCGGAGGAAAACAGAGAGCAGGCAGAGAGAGAGAAAGAGAGAGAGAGCATAATGGACCCGTGACTGGAGGAGATTGAGGCGCTGTTAAGTGCTCGGCTTGAAAGCATGTCTGGCCTCATTAGCTGTCAGTTGTAACAATACTGAACTGGCAGCGAAGACAGGTTGGAGTCTTGTGGCCATAAATCACAGACCGACAGCCCTCTGACAGGCTGGGAACCAGCACACATGCATGCGGGCGCCTTTTCCGTTCCCTCTCGCTCAGCACATCTGAGCACGCACACACACGCACGCACGCACGCACGCACACACACACACACACACACACGTGTGCGCACACACGCCTGCCCCAAAACAAGTCATCAAAGAGCTAGCAGTTCCCTTCAGCTGGAGCATGGACTT
Organism: Clupeocharax schoutedeni; assembly: GCA_037974565.1. NCBI lineage: Eukaryota > Metazoa > Chordata > Actinopteri > Characiformes > Alestidae > Clupeocharax > Clupeocharax schoutedeni. Next base: position 4,795,709 of record JBBPDH010000034.1, on the reverse strand, counting down.
CTTTTATATTACAGGCCACTGGTTGCAGAGTGAGGCCTGGAGTGAAGGACCAGAAAGCAGGCCCTGTGTATTTTTTGGATCAAGTGGTTCAAGCATGTGAGCGCATGTAGGTCAAAATGAGGCTTGCTGAGTTTATGAGTTCACAACAAATGAGAGTGTGTTCTAGAGAAACTTACAAAGTCAAACTTGTTCATCATGGAGAATTTAAAGAGGTGTCCAAAAGCTACCTCAAAGGGTTTTATTAAATGAAATGGTTGTGGATGTGTTGCCTGATCCACCACTGTATTATAGTTTTGCGATAAGATTGTGGTCTAAAACATGTACTTTTTAAGAATGGGTGTACATGCAATGGACAGTAGACCACAAAGGAAACTTTTTTTCATTATATTATATACATAAAGTTAAGGTGCACATTCACTTGTCGTAAACACTTTTGAAGTGAAATATTTTCTCAAGAACCGAATACTGGAGAAATTGATGAGAGTGTGCAAAAGGCCTCGGTGTTTCATGGCTAATGCAGCTTTCTGTATGCTAAAGAATACAGAATGTCCATTTTAGGCCATTTTGTTCCTTTTCATTCAGCATGACAGGATAAACCGGAGGAATTTTAAAAGGAAAGCCTTTACTTCTTATCTCAGAAGAGATTATGGTCCATCATAATAGTCCTAAACAGCTGCTTTCTCTACACTGCATAGCATTTCGATAAGGAGAGGTTTGGGTGGGAAACCTTTAATATATATTTATTTAATAAATGTATGGGTTTCATACATAAGGTTTGCGGTTTAAATATATCTTAAGGTGTCTGTTAAAGCAGTATTGTACTGATTTTCCGAACTTCTGCATTATTCAACCGCTAAAACTGTGCTTTGATGTCAAATGGTTCACTGTAGAGATACTTACTAACTCTGACAGTGACAGGAACCAGGTCTCTAATGAAAACATAGCCTTATATCTAAAACGTTCAGTGAACCTTGACTTCCTCCTCGTTTTTTTTAATGTGAAGTAAATTCTAAAAAGGAATGACCATGAACGGTTTAAATAATTACATTTTGGGTAAAAACCTCATTTAAGCTTAAACTACTGTAAAACTATGTCTCAAGGACCAGGTAACATGTTTATAATAGTTTCATACACCTTCCTTTGATAGTGTTTGCAAACATTAAACACTTTAGATGTCTGATTTCTATCCTCAGTGTTACAAATTATAAAGCAAGTTATTCTAGGTAAGTTGCTCTAGAATACTGCATTTCTCAGCCATTTAATTATGAGGAAATTTGGACAAATTGGTCCTTTTTATGTGTTTTTACTCATATTGCAAGTAAAGTTTTGACTGTTTTTAACCTAAATGCATATTAATTTGTAGAGAGTTGATTTTGGATCATTTCTATTGCTCCATGCATCCTGAAATGTGCACACAATATAAAAGACAGCTGGAGTTTTATAATGGTGTTTTGATATGGCAGCAAGGGTACGTTAATGGAAAGAATAGCAGCACTAGATCCTTTAGAATGTAACTTTAACCTACTTATCAGGAAAAATACTGGAGTACTTAAAAGGTCTATGTGATTGCGTGATTGGTTGGACGGTTTCACTAAATGGCTGCGTCTGCATGTGAGGGGAAGGCCTACATTCACTGTGCGCGCGCACACACACACACACACACACACACACACACACACACACACACACACACACAGTGTCTCGCTTGGAGCACTAGGGGCTTTCATGTCATGTCATTCTGCCTATGTCCATTAGGTTGACAGGCAGTAGTGCGGTGTGACTGGTGAGGAGAGTGGATGTGGGCGGGTGGGGGTGAGTGTTTTTGGGGGGAGGTTAAGGGGGAGAAAGAGCAGGGCCTCAGGGTCATTAATCATGGCCTCTGACATGTGCAGGCAGGGGCCACGGCCCCCCTGTGCATACAGCTGGGCTCCACTGTTGGCACGAGAGATGGATATCCCATGAGCTTCTGTTGCCCTTGCTTTCCTTCTTTTAGCTCATTCTTTTTAATGACCATTCCGTCTTTCATTCAATCATCCATCCATCTCCATCAGCTGTCTGTGCAATCTATGACACCTTCTATCCACTCTACCCATCCATCCATCCATCCATCCATCTGCTGATCACCTCAGATCACATTTTTGTTCTTCGTTCTAGAAAACTAAAGTGACACTTTCTTCAACGAAGACCTTTTCAGTGGACGTTTCCTCAAAGAAGTGTGTTTGGAAACGAATAGAATGGTGTAAAGAAAGCCTTTCATATTTTAAAGAACCTCCCTATAATGTTAGGGTCCTATAAAAGTGAAAGTGTTGCATACATCTGTGCCCGCAAGCCAAGAACTGTTTAGGAGCTTTTATTTTTAAGAGCGTTTTCCAGCTTTTGTACAGCACATTCCTTCACAAAGGACGAGGATGCATAAAATATTACTTTCCCCAAGTTTCCTCGTTTCAGGGACACTTCGGGGAAACTGAGCAACCACTGCCATTCTCGTCTCTCTCTTTCTCTCTCTCTATTTTTCTCCGGCCATTCATCTTTCTTTTATTTCTCCGCCCGTCTTCCACATGTAACTTCTTCCAGATGAGTGCTGCCCGTTTCCCTCTTCATTTCCCAGATTTACAGGCATTGGGGATTGGCTTTGAGCTGGAAGCCTCGGAGAGTTCTTTGTGTTCTGAGCAAGTTCTGGAGAGTCAAGATGAGAAATAAAAAATAGGCTGCGAGTCCTGGGAGGATTTGAAAAAGCCCGTCTCAGAGTAGCAGGTCCTCAATTGTCATGTGAAATACGGCCGCTGCTCTTCTCCGCAGAAGATAATAAATCTTCTTGTTTGGTGACCTTACTTAGCTTTGGATATTTTGGTTTTCTCTGTTTCCTGTCAGAAAAAAAAATGAGTTATTTGTATCCAAAAGTCCATGTCCAACTTCCATTATTATGTGGAGCCACCAAAATGACTTCTTTCTCTGAGCGGAGGGACTTTATATCTCACAAACAACAGTGCGGTTGTTCTGAAGCGTTCTAGATTTTGGAATAGGCCTGACTCATCACTTAGTGGCAGTAATTATCACTCTATATCATTCCTTGTGGAGCGGGTTAACAAGAAGGAATGCAGGGGTTTCAGAGAAAAGTCTTTGAACTGAAACGGCAACAAATGTGAGTGTAATTCATGGTTCTTTCCCTGCTGCTCCTCTTTTTTTTGCCCCTCTGCTTCATGCTAAGCTCGCCACTGCAAGACCTTCCACAGACTGATTGAATCAGACACCTTCGTTTGTACAGGCTATGAGGTCAACAGGCTGGAGTAACCTGAGAGAAAAACAGAAAAGGAGATGATGTAAGATTTTTACTGAGGGTTCAAGTGCATGGCATAGTAATTAGCCCACTCCATTAGTACTGGTAATGACTGTATATGCGTGTGGTTCATGTAAATGATAAGAAAAATAAACGTCTTAATCACTGACTGCTATTGTAAAACGTGAACTGATCAAAGATAACACTGTGCACACACATGGCTGACCTGTAAAACACTTTTAGTCCTCAAATACTCCTCATATGAAACATTTCTTTTTACATAACACTTTCAACCAATATTTTAGCATGTTTGTTCGTGTGGTCATCATTTTTACATTTTTCTCTTTTAACCCAACATTCTTGATTATTATAAAATATAAATGTTGCATTATTTAAGGTAGAACAGAAAACAAGGTAAGTTGTTTTTTATACTACATTTGTGCAAATCTAGGGGGCAGCTGGTAGCCTAGTGGTTAAGGCTTTTGCCCTGCGATCAGAAAGTCCAGGTTCGATTCCCAAGACCACTAGTCACTGATGAGGTACCCTGAGCAAGGTACTGTCCCCACACACTGCTCCCCGGGCGCCGTGTTCCTGGCTGCCCACTGCTTCACTTGGTGAAT
>JBBPDH010000034.1:4765898-4777548 GCA_037974565.1 Clupeocharax schoutedeni | reverse complement strand
GGCCTTTTTTGAAAAGAACCACTCATGGAAGGGTGTCGCTATAAAAATACCCCTTTCTGGCAGATTTATTTTTAAGAAGGAAATCACTTCTTGTTTTAAACACACAAATGCATGCTTACACGTACGCATGCACATGCACATACACTCACACAAAGGTGCGCATTGTGCTCCTCATGTAGAAGTTATCACTGAGAGTGGGTGGGGGATGTATTTGGTCGGAACAAGCCAGCCATCAGGGCCAGAATCTGATTGCTGAGCAGTGTTGTGTGAAATTTCATCTGACATCAAAGGTGTTTATCTACCCAGCCTGTAGCCACTCTGTGATGGAGCCACTAGTGTCTCCCGCAGAATGCATAGCTTCACTACGGCACGTCCTACTAAACACAACTCCTGTCTCAGGGGCCGCCAGTGCCCTACTGTTGATGGGATTGGTTATCTCTCCATCTCTTTCTTAGCTGGGGTGTGGATCTCTGTGTCACTGACATTGATTCCAACTGCCAACATGATAAATTGACAGCAGTTATCATGTCTAATGTAGCCCAACAACATACTTACGTACACGTTTTGTTAATTCAATGAGACTAAATGCAGCACGGCAAAAAGAACAAACACATTAAAGCTGTAAAGTGAGAAATGCGAGCAAGAGTAAAGTAGAATAAAACCAAACATTACAAGGTCGTTTACACCTTACATCCACTTGTGCTTTCATGGATCAGAACGCACGTGAGATTCACTTGACTGCATGGAATCGCACCCAGGACGCACTGTGGGCGGCCTAGGAACAAATCCCTCATAGCACATTCAGAGATGGTAGTCAGAGATGGAGGCTGTCCGCATTCAAGGCCATGGCAAATGGATTCTTGTCATGATACAAACAGTGCTGAGCAGCATTTGAGAGAATAAACAAAGCATGAAGGATGGAGGATATGTGAAGCTGGAGATATCCTCCACTCATGGCCAAAGAAAGCACCTGAATCAAGCAAGTCAGTTTACAGATACAAGAACGAAATGCCTACATATTAGGCATGCAAGTGTCAAAGCCTGCTTTCACCACAGGTGTATATTGCTATTATTACTGTACAAAATAATAGCATTTGAAATGTACCGATACATACCAACCTATCAACATTTTACTCAAAAACTAACAAACGTAATCAGTTATTGCAACCCCCCCCCAAAAAAAAAAAGTTTGGGAATGCTAACAACAAGGAAATTCACTTAAAGCCTTAGACACATGTACTGATATGCAAGCAGGCTAGATGCAGTTCCGCTCCTGTGGAAAGTGCGTTTATATCGAAATCATTTATAAGTCAAGGTTGCCTCAGCTGGACCTAGACCCACAAGCAGAAATCAAGTTGAATGATCATCCATCAGCCGGATTGATATTCCCTCTCAGTCTCGCCCTGGCGTAGGAGCACTGCTCCCATTATGGTGATTGAGGGATCCATAGTAGTTCTTTAAGAATGGTTAAGGTACAAGGAAATTGATGGCAACCACAGGACCCTGGGGCCAGAAACAAATGTCTCTGACTCACTCAGTCGCCACAGCGGTGGCGGTGCTGGTGCGATCTATCACTATTGATGCTTACGTGACCGTGAGGGAAAAACAAGGCCACATGCAGAGGGGCTGTGTTTTCCAAATCTGTCTGAGGAAACTCCCACTGAACACGCTGTACGATCACGCTCAAAGCTAAGGGATGGTGGATGGCTGCCAGATTTTACGATTTGAAAATATTTTGTGTCAGATTTGGCTGCTGTGCGCCGCACCCTGCATGGAGCTTGCTTTCTTTCCGACTCCATTGTATATGTGAGGTGGACATACAAACAATACATCTGAAGACATCATGACTCTGAGGCACAAATGAAATAAAAGGGCGGCTTTGGATTTGTAAGCCTCATTAATACCGAGCAGATCCATGAAGCCAAATAATCTCACTTGACCTTCACAGTGCCTTAAAGCTCAATCAATGCCCATCATTTATCAATCCTACTGAAGTAGCTGTTTTTATAGAGGAGTCAATACGTAATTACGGGAAGCTAAAACAAACCGGGTCGCAGTGTTTCTAATGCAAGGAAAAGTTACATTTGCCCTACTCCACATAAGCGCCAGCGGAAGGAAGATTAATTTTAATACGCGCCGTGTTATGGATTGTGAACTGGAAATGTAATCTAAACAATTAGATAACCTCAGTAAGGCATTCCGATTAGCACTGAAATACTTTCCATAGACTGAAGTGTGAAATTGAGTCCTTCCATCTAATAAAAGCTTCTGAAGTGGAGATCATGGCCACTGCTGGTGTGTAATTCTTCTTCATTTGTTCTCATTTAAAGGGAGAGTGTAGTTTTTACTGCCAAACGTTGAATGTAACTCTAAAGGTAATCCTTTTTCATATAATAATCCCTTTACAAAGCATCTTTTTCTGGGACTGGAACAGATTGTAGGATTATATTTTGTGGCTATTAAAATGATACAGTATGAATTTTGCCACCCCAAGTCTGGCCAGTGCTCTAATATAACTTGTGCGGTGTGTATACCAACATGTCTTTGGCCATTTGGTGCTTTGAACATGTCCTAAAGGAGAACAGGGTGTCACAGCTGGGGTGTCATCACACTCTCCGTTCCATGTCTGTTTGCACTAAACACAATTTGAACCTTTGCATAGCACGCCATATGGGTCCTGCTGACAAGGATCATGGGTAGATGTCCACAGTAAGAGCTTCGGATAAACTGGACCCAGAGTGGTGTATGGCTTTGGGTATGACTGTGTACTTTTCTAGCACTAGAGAAGGCAAAAACATCTGTTACACCCGATGCCTTTCAACAGGTGTTGTTTGAATCCTGTGTAACAAGTCGACAGTTGTGAGGATTTATGACTCCATATAGCCGAGTTTATACTCTCCCTATGGTGCTGAATGACCAAGGATAGACACTCCGAGGGAAAGACTGTAAGGGAAAAGATTGCGACACCCCGGACCTGTCAGTTAGCACATGAGTGAAAAGGCCGGGTGTCAGCTGACAGGCTTTGAAGTAAGGATGGCTGCGGGCTTTCAATTAAAAGCCTATCATTGTGTAAGTAAATCAATGCCTATCAGCCCTGTCACATCAAACAAATCATTATTATGAGGTTCCGCCTACATTATTCAGCTCAGGCTTGACATCTGACAACTCCAGGTTGGCTGGCTGCACAACAGAAAGCTTGGGCTGGAGTTTTCTCCAACGTGGAACGGCGTGAGCTCAATACAATCCGCATTCACTGCTAAACTTTTACCGCACAGATTCATGAAGCCAAATGACTGTTCTCATTACTATCCTTATACCCTCATTAATAGAGGAGTTACTCTATTTGCAATGTTCTATCTGTGAATAGAATAACCCTGTGTTTAACTAGTCAGTCATATCAAGAACAGCTGCCATTGTCTCAAGTCGCTTTAAGGGAGTAATTATATAATTATGATATAAATGAAGTCATTCAGAGATGCGAAATGGGCCATTCTAGGTATATGCTGAATCACGGCGTTCATAAAAACACAATGTCCAAAGTGTTAAATGCCTCTAAAAGCTAACACACAGAATGTTATCACATGGTTGCTAAAATATGCTGCCTCATGCCTGAGACAAAGAAAACACATTTTTAGGTCACTATGATCAGAATTTCATATAGAAAAATGATATTTTGGTTAATGAATAAAACCTTAATCACCATAGTGAATGAATTAAAGTCAGTAAGTTACTTCAACTCTATGTAATTGAATTCTGGGGAAATTTTAACATCTTTGGATTTTTGTCATCATCTTTAAGATGATGATCCTGACCGCTAAATCCTGAAATAATATGTATTACTGGGTTCAGACCACATTCTCTACATCCAATAAAATCCTTTTAAATCCTGACAGTAGAGTCTTTTAGACTGACATGTAGGGTCATGCTGTCCCATTGTAAGTATTATAGACTGAAAAAGGTGAGCGTTAGGTGCGATAATCACAGTTCTACTAGACTCTCCTCTCTCATTTGTAAGGACACCACTGTACTTGAAAAGTTAGATTGAACTGTCGAGGCTTTAATTTATTTCCTCCCAATGAATATATGAATATGAACCAGTGCCATATTTTAGAAAATGCCTCGACGCGGCTTCCCGGAATGTTATTATGCTTGCCCCAGAAAGCCGGGAGAAGTCGTTTTTCACTTGAACAAGCATTACTTTGTCATGTTGAGCATTATTCAAAGTCTTTGGACTGCTCGAACACCTATGAAATATTTCCCCTACTGACCTCGAATTCTGCTGAACTAGGACAATCATTCCCAGCACAGAGCACGGCCTGCTCGGTAGTAAAGGGGGCTGCGTTTCATGAAGCTTCATGGAGATGGTAAACGACTACGCCTTTCGTTTATTCCTCCGATTTCCCTCTCTTACTATCTCTCCCTATACTGTCACTGCTAGGCCAGGCTTATGTTCTAGCGAAAGAAAATGACTTTACAGGAAAACTGGAAGTAGATCCTGTAGGACTTGTCTTTCACGAGCTAACCATGGCCTACATTTGGATGAAGTTATATAAGCTATGCAGCGGATGAACCAAGGCTTTTCCTGCGCTGTTTTCTTTCGGAAGGTTAAATCGCCGAGCTGTCATTAATAACCCTGACATGGCGGGCAATGGCTTGGAAGGAGCTGGGCTGCGAAAGCGAAGGGCCAGAAGCAGGAGCCATTTTCGTTATTGTCTGGCTTGATGAATGACCCTCAGAACAAGGCAGGGCATACATCATATCACCTTTAATGGCTCCACATCTCACCGGCCATAACTCAGCAGGCTTAAACAGTGAAAAAAAAGGGGGGTGAAATACGGCGTTGTATATTCCACCACGAGACACATTTATGAGTCCTCCCTGCTGTATAAACGTGGTGATTGCTGTTTCAAAGTAGCATGTCAGCCCGCGCCACTGAGTACAACCAGCTGCCCCAGCATGGAGACGAGAAGGAGACAAATTACAGCACTGGCCACGTCCAGCATCTATTCCAAAAAAAAGCTCTCTCTCTCTCTCTCTCGCGGCTGTAAATTTATAGTGTTTGTGCTTACTGCTATTAAAACCAAAACCGTGCTTGGGTGACGGCCATCCATTTCAGGCCAGCAGCTGGAGGGAATTCCTCACTGACAGGCCAACCCAGCAGCACAGACTCAGAGAGAAAACAGCCAAGCCCCGCGGTCCACGTCCGCACACACACACACACACACACACACACACACACACACACACATACACCTACGCATACGTGTGTGCCGTGTTTATTTTAGCCCAACAGCACACAGTGCAACACCAAAAAAGCAAAACTTTAATGGCAGTCATTTGTCATGGCTGTCACTTTGATCACTCACATGCCTCAAAGTCAGCAAATGAGGCCCTGCCTCAGTAACAGATGGCACACGGTTAGGCCTAAGTTGTGTTTGCCTGGACATATTTGTTTGCTAGTGAGGAAACATTTGGCTCTGGGTGTTAGGTTTGCATGGAGAGTGTGCTGAAATGCACACAGAGGTAAAAACGACTTCCACACTAATACTGACGCTTGCTACATCAGTTATGTAAAGACGTATTCCTGACTAAAGTGAAAGAAGCTATTATGATAGTAAGTGAGCTTTTAACCCTTACATGACAGTTTCAGCTGATAGTAGCTAACTCTAAATTCTTTTCCAGTTTGAGTAGCTGGATTCGGCTGTATACGGGCAAAGTACTTTCACGGTACACTATTAAATCAATTACGTCGCACTGCATTTTAAAAATAGAAATACAGACTGAAAAGTATGCCATGTTAAAAAATTTGTTACAGTGATTGGATGTAAAAATTGCATAATTAAGAAGATTGTCTGTATGGGTTAGTGTATTACTTACAGTAGCCTTTGGTTATCAAGTATAACTGTTATATATAGGCCTTGAATTTGGGGCATAAATATAAAAAAATCATGGAAAAATACACACCTCTATGATAATGCTCATTTCTGGTTACACCCCCAGTGGATTTAGCTAAACCATTAAGGGCCATTACACATTTTCTAGATAAATCACAGACATCTGAAGCTTGTACAAAACATTCCAAGACATTCTATCATATAATTTACTTTATTACAGAAACAGCAAAAATGCAATTATGTGATGTGTGAGTATATAGAGTAAGTAAATCAAGTAATATTTTTACTCTTATTTCTACCACACACACACACACACACACATAGTAAAAAACTATTCCTCCAGGACCATGGTGCAACACAAAAGCAGAACAGAACAGAACACAAGACCACAAGTGCAGACAGGACTAGAGCTAGAAAAAATAATACAAGAGCAACAATAATAACTAAACGAGAAAAGACAACGTTCAGTGCAATAGACAATGGCTACATTGAGAATAAATACAGTATTTTGACTGGTACTGTTTTCTAGTGCAAAGATTGGTAGTACTCTAAAAATTTAGTATTCTTAAAAATGGCCAAATCACTATAACCTTCCTAGGTATTTAGCAAAAAAAGAAACATAAAGCTTTTGTTATTATGATTTTGTAAGTGAAAAATTTAATTCACAAAAATGTGAGGACATCCTGTCACACACACACACACACACACACACACTGGATGTACACCTGTCTCTTGTGTTCCTATTGTTATGGTTATGCTGGAATCTGCTTTTTGTCTCTGTCTGTTTAGCATCGCTGATGCGACCACCATCATTTTGTCTCTCTCTCCTCTCCAAAAGCTTTCTGCTCTTCATCCGTGTCACATTTGTGTACCTTCCAACCGTCACAAAGCATATGGTTACTCTTCTTGTCTCCCCTGCGCTTACTCATTCACAACCTCCTCCTCCCCTCCTTCTCTCTCGCTCTGTCTCTATGTCTCTTACTCTGGGTGTCTGTGGATAAATCTATTAAAATCTATTCTGGAAAGCTGCCACTAACACATCATTTATTTCAGCAGGGGCCAAGAAGAATTATTGTTGCGTACGTCTTCAAGCCTTTTAGAAGATCAAAGTTGCTGGAGATAAATCACAGTTGGAAATGCAAACAAATTCTCTCTCTCTCTCTCTCTTTCTCTTTCTCTTTATTTGTTTTTCTCCTTTCTTTCTTTTGCTCTCTGTTTCTTCTTGCTCTTTCTTTCTCTCTCTTTTTCTTTTTTACTCCCTTCTTTCTTTTGCCCTCTGTATCTGACTCTCTCCGTTTCCTCTTATACTCTCTCTCTCTCTCTCTCACTCTTGCTCTCTCTCTTTTTCCTTTTTTGTTCCCTTCGTTCTTTTGCCCCCTGTATCTGGCTCTCTCTGTTCCCTCTTGCTCTCTTTCTCTCTCCTTCTCCTCTTAGGACATGCAGGAAACCTGCCTTCATTTACTCATCCCTACTCATGTTCCCCTCTTTCCTCTTCAAAAGCTCCAGTTTTCATTCTCTATCCCTTCTTTCTTTTTCTTCTTTGCTATCGCCATCTCCCCCGCACAATGAGTCTTGGTCTCATCTTTTTCCACCCCCGTATTTTATGTCAGCTTGGCGGGGAAAATGCAGTGTTATAGTATGTGGGACAACAGTTCCGCATGAACGTTCACAAGAAAGACTCGTCATTCATCCGGTTACTGATACAAACCACATCTGCGCTGACGGACTTACTGACAGATAAACATGGCCCCGTAGAACCAGATGCAAGGTCTCCTTTGTATTTAAGTGACAGTTTTTAAAGAGCATTTTATTGCATGCATTGTGTGTTATATCTTATTTAGTATCTAAATAAATTACTATGAAACTAATATGTCAGACTGATTCTTGGAGTTGAAGCAATTCGCCACCCACCGTTTGTCTTTGTTTTGGACACAACCTGAAGTCTATGCTTCCATGTTTAACAATAGACAAATGTTTTTTTGTTTTCCCAAGAGGTTTTCCCAAAGTGGAATCTGTCATGGATCTGTCATAAAGTCATATTTGTATATAAACCCAGCAATTACTATGGTTCTTCTCTTATTAAAGCTTTCACTGGAAACCACTCAATGTAAAACGATCAAAACGTCTCTGTGGTATATAGATACAAACAGCTAAAGGAGCTTTTCCATTGGTTAAGCCTTTATGGGCTGAAGTGAAGGCCGAACGTGTCAGATTACCCATCAGCATAATTAGGAACTGACAAAGGAATCCATTTCGTTCAAATTAATGGGTGAGACCAAATTTGAGAGGAAACACGTCACTCTAGGATTTATGGAAGCCCTAGATATGTAACTGACTGTGAATACGATCAGTAGTCAGATGGCAAACAGCTGCAGCTCTTTGCCGGGGCTTTTTACTGAAGGAGTAACTCTAGAAATGCTACACAGGATGGTAAGATATCTGTTAACATGTCAGTCACAAGCTTCAGATACAATCTTTTACGAGTCTAGGATGGTGTTTAATTGACAATAACAACAACAACAAAAAAGTCACATTAATGCGGTTGGCAAGATCTAGTAAGCAACCCAGAGAAAAGCTGGTTACAGCTGTCAAAAACTTTTAAAAAGTTTACAAGACTTACAAGAGGTTTAGGCAGCACTGTGCACTGTTTTATAGATACACTGTAACAGGTTAAGTCTGAATGTGAAGGATTTCAAAACCCCATGCAGAAATGAGTTTGAATTGGCATCATGTCTAATTTGTAGCGAGTGGGTTATTTGCAGTGTTTAGGCGCTGTTGAGGGTTGATGTGCCAGTGAGAAGGTGGCTTGTGGAGGAGTTAGAGATATGGAGCCCGTCCTAAATGCAACAAAGTAACAAATCAAATGAAGTTTTCAAAATGGCACTGCCACCCAGAGTTCATGCAGGAAGACGGATCTGACACCTCGTTGGCCTGGAGGGACAGCCCGGCTTTTTTGATGTGTGATCCACCAAGGCTTTTGCATTGGCTGGCAGATTTTATCGGGCCACCGCGGCAGCATTGAGAGAGAGAGTGAGCACCCGTCGCAGACTAAATAAAAGAGGGGGGCTGGTGATAAAAATGTCAAGGATTATCTTCACTTTGCGGGCCCTGTGATGTCGTATCAAACCGGATTTGTTGGAAACGATTTGGCAGCAAGGGAGATGATGATGTAGGGGGGGTATAGAAGATGAGAGGATTTTTCTTGAATAATTTAATTATTTTCCCCCCCCTCTCTTTCTCCTTGCTTTTCTTGCCCAATGCCTTTCAAGCTTGTTTTGTTTTAGTCAGATTGCAACCTGCAGAGGAAGTGTTGCGGAGTGTGAATACTGCTGTCAAGGCAGTGCTGATCCGCAACATGGATGTAGAGGAAGAGAGAAAGAGACAAGAGAGAGAGAGAGAGAGAGAGAGAGGGAGAGAGAGAGGGAGAGAAGGAGGAGCTGGGTAAAAGAGACAGATGAGTGAGAGAGGGAGGGGCATAGTGAGAGATAGAGAAAGGGGTGGGGGCAAGGGGGAGAGGGAGGGAGGCAGGGAGGGAGGGAGGTAGAGAGAGAAAGAAATAAAGTGAGAAAGAAAGAGAGGGAGAGAGAGAGAGAGAGAGAGAGAGAGAGAGAGAGCGAAGCAGAGGATGTTGGATTTACGACTGACATTCTTGCTCTCCATATAAATACACTGTCAAAGTGACATTACATTGCTAAAAGTCACAGTATCATGTCAACAACACATATCATCGCAAGGCACGCCACCGCCGTCCTCTGTCATTTTTCAGAAATGCCTTTCATGTGTCACCGATACTTTTGTTTCTTTTTCGTCTCCACCTTTTTCTTTGTCTATCCTGTAAAATTACAAATCTTTAAGAAATGAACAAAGGGCAGACACCAGAGTTTATTAGGATTTGAGCATAAATTTTGTTCATCTGTTCAACGTTTGTTTTGATTGCTTTGAATCGTGACTGTTTATGTGTAAAGTCAGTGTCTTACACCGAGCCCCATTGTGGCTTGGCCAATCGAATTGTAGAACTTTTTGACTGAGAAAAAAGTGACTTGCCTACCTGTTTTAGGATGAATGACAAAATATTTTGTACAGTGACAGCTGTGTTCCATTTTTTCTTTCAACCTGAAAGCTTGTGGCTTAAGTAGGCCGAAGGTGATCCGGCTGTAAACACCCACTCTGCTGACACACACACTTCTGGCAAGAAAAGCCACTCTCGGCACCCTGCCGTGCTGACACAAGACGAATGGCTGTTCCAGGAGAGGTCAGCCTTAGGTATGGCTCCATACATATTTCATGGCTTGGACCTTGTTCACGCTTACTTCAAAACATTTCACATGCAGCTGTTTGTGCAGTTTCATAAGACTGCGAAGTCTAAGCATCCGGCAGTGCTTTTAAACATCTTAAAAACTGCCTGAACGTACCTTTTAAAAGGTTAAATGCCGTTACGTCCAGGTGTGTTTACATTTAGCAAGGTACACATATTTGCATTAGAAGTTGCAGTTGCATTAGTCCCTTAGATCTAAGAAGTTGCAGTTTTGGTAAATTTTGGATTTTGTTTTTAAGTTTTGGAAAAAGATATTGACTCCCAAGTGATGCAACCCTTTGTATGATTGCTGTATTTTCAAGAGTCTAGTCCCCAGCAATGTTACAGCTCTCCAAGGCCGGGAACCCAAAAGAGCGTAATTGGCCTGGTTGTATTTTGGTGGGTAGGATGACCCTCCAGCTCCCGCATCACTCAGCAAGAAAACAGACAACAAGCCAACACTGTTAACGAGATAATTGTTATTAGATACAACTGAATAGATCTCCTCCAAGCATTCTAAGCTGTCCAGTGACGTTGCATTAACAGGTCATATAAGGGTCATACAAATGCAAGAGCACTTCATGTGACTTGAAGGAAACACGTTCTAGCATTCTCCCTCCCAGCTTGGTAACATCATGTGATTTGGCTCATGGGTAGAACAGGGCATCACTAAATTAGGGACACAGTGTGTGTAGTTTTGTTCTACAGAAAAAGAAAAGAACAAGCATGACATTTTTTTGTAAATTCATGACACTGAAAAAAATGAAAAGAAGAAGATTCCAACCTTACGTTCATTTGGCAGATGCAATTATCCAAAGGAACCAGCAATTAGAGAAAAAAGATCTAATATAAATGTAACTCAGTGTATAAGTCAATCTGTAAATAAATGTATAACTTAATATTTGCATTAAAAGGATATAAATGCACACATTTTTCTGCAAATGTAATCAATCAGCCAAGAAAAAATATACAGTTACTGGAAGTCAATAGTCTTTTCTTCCCAGGAACCTCCTCACAAACCCACTCAAACTACAACCAGCTCTTTATTACGGTGGTGCAGACTTGTTAAAGTGGTTTAGAGCACTGTGTGACTCACTGTGAGCTTTAAAATGCTAACTCAACCACTATAGACAGTTGTTTTAAAGGAACACCAGGGCTGCAGAGGACAGATCTTAATGGCCATCATAAATACAAACACTGGGTCTAGATCAGCACTTCTGCTCAGGAGGCAGGTTATGAAAACAAACCCTGTTGTTTTAAATTACAAGCAATGTTAGTCTCACTTAATTTTACATTAAAGGTGCCACATTTGGAAACCAAATAAATACTAAAGCTTGCAGTTTATCCATAAGAGGTTCAAGATGAAATTACATTTTACATTTTGCTGTACTATTACACACACACACACACACACACACACACACACACACACACACACACACACACACACACACACACACAC
>JBBPDH010000034.1:4729293-4749335 GCA_037974565.1 Clupeocharax schoutedeni | reverse complement strand
GAGAGAGAGAGAGAGAGAGAGAGAGAGAGAGAGAGAGACGGAGAGAGAGAGAGAGGGAGAGAGAGAGAGAAGGAGAGAGACAGAGAGAGGGAGAGAGAGAGAGACAGAGAGATAGAAAGAGGGACAGAGAGAGAGAGAGAGAGAGAGAGAGAAAGGAGGAGAGAGAGAGAGAGAGAAAGAGAGAGGAAGAAAGAGAGAAAGCGTTGTGAGGTTTAGTTTATTCCCTGTGACTTGACATAGGACAAAGAACTGGAGGAAACTTTTTATATAAAGTTTTGCATCTATCAGATGTGTGTCCGTAAAGAGTCTGTTTACATTAGGCTGATGTTTGTCATTGTAAGGAAGTGGTTCTAGGCGAGGGGCCAGCACTGGGGTCTTCAAACGTGCCTGCAGAAGAGCCAAGAAGCCTTGAGTACAGAACGGCTGCTGGTGAGATCCCTTCTATTTTCCATTGCATTCCATTTGTTAGTTAAGTGGTCATTTGTAATACAAACTAAATATTAATTGATTCATGAGCCCTGCCATACACTGTTTTAGACACTAAGTGAATAACTTTGATAATCTCATCACAGTGGCAGCTGTCAGTAGGTGGAATGGGCAGAAAGTGAAAGGTTCTGTTTTTTTTTTTTTGACAAAAGCCAGATTGTGATGCCTAGACAGATCACTGAGTCAGAGATCTTAAAAAATGGCAGCCCTTTTATCATCTACAGATGGGTTCGTGCACCTCTCTTACCTTGGGAAGAAGCACTATGGGAAGAAGACAAGCCAGCAGAGGGATTGTGATGCTCTGGACAGTGTTCTGCTGGGAAGGCCAGGTCCTGGCATTCATGACATTCATCACCTACATAAACATTGTTGGAGACCTAGTTCACTCCCTCATGACAACAATATTCCCTAAGGACTCTTTCACCTGAGAATCTTTTCAGGAATTGTTTAAGGAATGTGACAATTCCCCAGATCTCAATGCAATTGAGCATATGTGGGATGTGCTGGACAAACTAGTTCAATCCACGAAGGCCAACCCACAACTTACAGGATCTAAAGGAGCTGCTGTTAATGTGTTGGTGGAGACCCCACACCATACCTTCAGAGGTCTTGTGGAGTTCATGCCTTGATGGTCTAAAAACATTTCTGTGGCACAATATTAGACATTATTAACCAGTTAAAAGACCAGTCCAGATCCTATTCCTCATTCTTCTAATGAAAAAAGTATTCTCGTTAGTAGTGTAAATGTTTGGTGACAATAATTACAAGCTTTACATTAAGAAAACTGGGAATTTAGTGTTTCAAAGAGAAAAGAAATACATTGCAGATGTAGACAGTTTTGCCCAGGCGTCAACGGTTTAACTTCTAGATCCATGCGGCGGGCTTTGCAGTTTTGCACACTTGGGAGTTTTACAAATGTGAGGTGGGTTGTTGTCAACAATAATTTGGGTGCAAGTTCACGACTACAACTTTTTCATCTAGTCAGTAGTTCCTCAAGTTTACATAGGGGCTCAGAAGCGGTCCACTGACAGTTTTGATTTAAACTGAGCAGTGCATTGAGAACAAAACTAGCTGAGTAATTGATAGCTGCTTTGTTGTGTAGCTGCTCAATTGGGAAGCATGCCGGACTATCCAAATGAAAATGGATTTTGCGTTGAGCAGAGTAGACAGAGTGGCACTTTAGCGGAGGGCAGTGTTTTGTGTAGAGATAGAGGCTAATGAGATGGTTAGAGCAGGAGTCCCGGGCCACGGCACGTCAGGACTAATCCTGGCCTAACTGCAGTCTCTGGAGCTGCTTCTTGCACTCTCCCTCTCTCGCCCTCCCCCTCTCTTGTCCTCTCCCTCTCCCCTCCTCACTCTTTCTCTGCCTGCCTGTCTCTCTCTCTCTCTCTCTCCCTCTCCCTCTCTCTCAAACTCTCTCTCTCTTTCTGTCTGTCTCTCTCTCCCTCTCCCTCCCTCTCTGTTTTCATGTTCTTTCGCCCAGTCAACGGGATTCTTCCTCAATGTCACTTCTGCCAATACCAACTGACATACTGTTGCTTGGGGCAACTGGGCTAATGTTACAGTACCGGTAAGAGAACAGAGAGGAAAAATGAAAGAGAGAGAGAGAGAGAAGCTCCATAGCTGACATTAAAGATGACATCTCACTTATTGGCTTTGTCCTATCATCTCCTGTCTCCTCTGTCCTGTCCTTGGCTCTGAAGCTCTTGGGGTGCTGCTGGAAAAAGAAAGTAATGGAGTCACATGCACTTGAAAAAGTAGCAACCTTGCTGCTTTAAAGGGGCCAATTCTAATAAATTGTAATTTTGTCAAGACAAAAAAATTAGCATATTTACACACATCCCCATATTCATCCTACAGAAGTTCAGTTCCATCCAAATTATGTTGAGGTTATAGCATTGTTGTCCAAACTGAGGCAGAATACAATTCAGCCAATTGGAATAGAGGTCATTTACACATATTATTTATGAGATACGGTCTATTTAATTCTGGGGCATAGAATGATACTGGAAAATTGTCATGTTAAACATCGTTACTGTGCTTTAGGGAAACAATAAAATTTTCAGCTCATTAAAGCTAGTATAATAAATGAACAGAACTTGTCCTACATTATTATTTGAAGTTCAGTAAAATCAAAATCTTAAATCTCTTTTAATACGGATAAAAGACCTGATCATTTTTACATTGTGACAAAAAAATTACAAGAATCTGCCTCCACATCAGTTTGAGATTTAGCCAGCTCCTCAGTGAGCGTGCTGCATGTGTGTTTTTGACAAATCTTCAAACGTGATAAAAAAGGGAAGAATACGCGCCGAAAGCTGAGGAAGCCATTGTGCTTTGAAAGCCTCTTTCAGCGTGTGCTTGGCTCATCAAAAGCTGCTCAAATCTATTTCATCCCGCTGGCTCCCCCCGATTGCTGCCTTCCCAGCCAGCCCCATGATAACCTTTTGAAGCACCGCTCCGCACCGACGGAAAACAACAGAGAGACACATATCTCTGTCAGCACTTTCAGCCTGAGTGAGAGGCACTAAGCCATCAGCCATTTCTGTAAGGGGCCTGTAGCGTAATTAATTCAAACCCTGCTTATCGCCCGCTGCCTCAGTGGTATGGAGCTGTGCTTTGACAACCCTTGTCTTGCCATGTCTATAGAGTTGCATTCACATTACAAGCATTAATGCTCAATCCTGATTTTCAGATCCAGTGTGTCAGCACACATTCATGTTCACGAGTGACCCATATCTGTCCATAGCCCTTCAATAACCTGCATTTATTAGCTTAGCCGCCACTGATATTTTATTAAATATCAGAATTTGTTTTTTGTACAAGGATTCTTTGAACAGCTTATCTGGCAAGTCTAATAGTGAGTATGCGACAGAAGTAGCCCTTTTGATGAGCTAGCCTATACTAAATATATAAAACTGTCCTATCACAGATAATATGTGCTCTACAAAGCCATGATTCAGTTACTTATCAAGCTGCTAAGGTAAGAAAAGTGACCTTATCTAGCCTTATCTGTAATGTTATTTATCATTAGACATGATATTAAAATGCATGTGAGAGAATGACCTCAATAAAGTTTAGTATGTCTATGACCTAGTAGATGCAAGTAAGTTCTTCCTCATGATTAAATCCCAAAAAGTTTTGACTTTAAAAATAAAACGTCCATCAATTATCAAGGTAGAGTGTGTGTTCTCCCGTAACTCCTTTTTTACTAGCTCGTTGCCACCTCACCGGCTAATTGCGGCCATTGCCATCTTTACAGTTTGTTCCGAGTTTTTCCTTTTCTTGATGGAGGAAGCTGTTCTTAGAGATGACTGTGATTGCCCGAGACGTGTGTGATTCATCACATTGCAAACAGTCCAAATGAGAACCAGAGATTTTAGAGATTAAATTTAGAGAAAAACTTTTATTGGACTGTGTAACCTGAAAGCCAGCTTTTAAATGAATATATATGATGTAGGAAAAACGATGTGGATACACAGATAAACAAAAAACACGTGAATTTTGATCTGACTGTTTTCATTACAACTGAAATGGAGGAGTAACTAGTTCAAAACCAAGACTGGCATGGATTATCAAAGTTTGGACATAGCTGCAAACTATGTTTGGCTCAATAAGTCTGCAAGTTTCTTTTCTTCTGAAGTATTTTCATGCACAGTGCCAATTATCCAAACTAGCTCATGTTACCAACAAATGTTAAACAGCACCACACTGCATCTGAGCTTAACAAAACAAAACCTCAGATAAACACTGAGGAGAGAATCAGCCAAACTGTTGGATTTTACAGATCCAAATCTCACAATGATCATGACATAATCTAGTGATTAGCTAACTACCAGACAAGAACTAGCAAGTAGCTTTCGCTATGCTAAAAATTGGTTTGCTACAGGGAGAAGTGTAATGTGCTAAACAGTTAAAAGTTTTGCTAAATAGCAATGTAAGGTCAAAACAGCATTTCTAGCCCACTCATTTTCTCACATTTTCAAGAGTGAGTATTCACACTCCTCCAGACTGAAGCTATTGAAGGGTCTTCAGTCACACCCCTGGTTCCTTAACCATGTATTAGATATGTATCCGATCCAGCCAGGACTTAAAAATAGCTCAGATATGGTTGGAAAGTATTTTGTGTTCCCCAAAAATTAAGCATTTAAGGTCTTCTCTATGAAAATTTAAAGGAAAAAATCTTTTCCTTCATGTTCCTCCCACACAAAGACACACACACATACTCATCTCTCCAAGCTCGTCTTGGTTTACAGCGCCTGACTAACTTGTTTGTTTCCACGTCGCTAGTAGCGGGTCAGTCATGCGTGTGCAACTTCGCAGCGCTGCACTTGTTGTGCTTAGCATGACAGCACTGCTTGATTAAAGCGAAAGGGCTTCTTCATGTAATGGAACAGACACGCATTCTTCACATTATGTAGCAGGCAGTCAGCAGGCTCTGTCGACTGTGCCCTGGGTCACGAGGGTGTGGTTGCCTTTGAAGTGCCAATCAAAAGCAGCAGGCTCTGACAGCGGGCCCCTATATCACTCACAGGCCTTGTTTGTTGTTGTTGTGCCAGTGCAAATGAAGCGCCTGTGCACCTTTTGGGATGGTAAAGGCACCCGGCGGGGAACATCAGCTCAGGGCGGAGTCGCAACACCTCTAACAGCAGCAGGCCTACTCCTCCCTCTGATCACACCAGCTGTCCATCATGGAGTAGGGCTGCCCAAACAGGACTTCCCGCTGCCTGGTGGACTTCTGGGGGGCCTGCATGGGTGAGAAGGTCATGAGGTCAGGGGGACATGAGGAAGAAATGGGATTTGCCAAGCTTAGGCCAAAGACCAGGAAGATGAAGTTCAACTCAAGCCGTCTGCAGACGGCAATGTGCTATCGACACTGTTATGTGAAATGAATGTTGATATTTACAGATGCGTCTGAACTCCAAGCCAATAAACTCATATTTAAGGATCAGCTGACCCTAGAACTCCAGCACTGTGTAAAACTATGCACACCCCTGATCAAGAGACTTATTTTGTTGACTCAAGTGAAAATAAGTTAACACATCCTTAACCTTAAATATAGCATTTTTCTCTGAGGTTTAGTGCACAATTTGTATTTATGTGC
This sequence comes from Clupeocharax schoutedeni, assembly GCA_037974565.1. Classification (NCBI taxonomy): domain Eukaryota; kingdom Metazoa; phylum Chordata; class Actinopteri; order Characiformes; family Alestidae; genus Clupeocharax; species Clupeocharax schoutedeni. Next base: position 4,743,745 of record JBBPDH010000034.1, on the reverse strand, counting down.
TGAATTTAACATACTGGGGGAAAAATGAATGTGGCATAACTTTTGCACAAACATAAACATGTAAAAATGTGAATATAATATAGCTTAATAACATCAAACAAACAGTGATTGTGCCTTAAAATGTGCATTAGTGTTAGTTATTTGAACAAAACCATGTAACGACGTGCAATATGCAATTTCGTACTTGACTTTATTTTACCCCTGCGTTTTATTTCACTCTGTTTATGTTGGAAAATAAAATCCATCACTTTCCACAAACTGCAGCAGTGAAGCACGCTGTCAACAAGTGGTCTAAATGTCTGCAGTGAGAAACTATTTTAAAGCGGAAGGTAAACGAAGTCCAGCAGCGATGTGGGATATCTTTACTGCCAGAGTTTCACCTAAGGTTAAGTTAGCTATAGTTGCTGAAAGGTTTCCAGCTCTTCACCATGAAATCCTTTTACTTTATTTACACTTTAATGTATTTACTTTAATAAGAATGTTATGAAAATGGGCTTATAATCTACAGATGTCCTCTGTTTCTGTTTGTGTGTGTGTGTGTGTGTGTATTTGTGTGTGTATGTGGACAGATATGAGATGACTAAACAACCTGAAGCCTAAGCAAAGCTGATGTTGATGAGTGTTGAGAGCATGGTGTGTGCATGTTTGTGTAATAGGATTCCCACATTAGGGCCATCAGAGTATGAGTATGTAACAGGAGGTGGCATGGGCTTGGCAAAGGAGTGGCTGGAGTGGTTTTGGAGTTTCTGTCGCCGTAGGGGCCTTTCTCCTCTTCTCCTCAGCTTTCCAGTTGTGTGTCCCCATTACACACAGAGAGCAGAGCTCCCCCACAAAACAGCTGTTTTTCCAAAGCTGAACTGCAGGCTGGAAGTCAGACGGGGACAGTCATGCTGTTCTTTGCGATAAAATGTTGTAATGAAAGGGCTGACGGTGAACACTTTAAGTAACCCTTCCAGACAGGAGATACGTTCGGAGGTGTAGTTTTATGACAGTACCTCGCTTTTGGCATATCTATACGTTATTAACATGAAATCTCATGTTATATAACAGTTTTTTCTGTGTCATAATGGTATCTGAATCTACTGAGGTATCCATTCTCCGCCCACAAAATACTCTTTCATAGCAACCGGTGCCAGGTTGGACAAGCTATACAGAATGTTGGCAACCAAAAATAGATGCTACCGCACACAAATCAGTTTTGTCAAAACACCAGTCTGTCAAATGAAATAAGTACATTATTACTGATAGTCCATCACACTTCATCAAATTTACGTTATAGAATTTTAGTTCCCAAAATGTTTTGTTCAATTTAAAAATAAATGTACTGTATGTTGTTATAATGAACACAGTTTTCATATTTACTCTCTGAAGTCCCGTCAGAGCAACATATATATATATATATACACTGTGACCCTAAATTCTATTTTCATCCCATTAGAACTAATAGCAAGTGCCGTGTAAATCAGGATCCAGCCTTTCAACACTCGAATCCAGGCAAATAATACTGAGGGAGAGCATGGTTAAGTTCATTGCTATGCAGTTCTAAATACATTTATTTTTATTTGATTATGTGGTTGACAAATATTGACAAATATCAAACCGGCATATTAAAAAAAGGTGAGTTTATTAACTCTAATTAGCAGTAAATCTTGCTGTAGACAATTAGACTGTTTTGCTTGCTTGATTGTATTATTACCCGTTGCTTACCGACTGAATTAGGTGGCACCACTGGGTTTCCCAGTCAATGGAAAGAGATGAAAAGAACACACACACACACACACACAACATATAGTGATGAAGAAAAACTTGAAAATGTAAAAGAATATAGAATCATGAATGCAGTCCAGTGGAGGGACACAAAGTAGTAGGAAAGAATTCTTGCAAATTCAAAAAAGGTCTTGTATCAACCTTCTTATATAAATGAACGTTATTGTGGCAAGTCACACTGGACAATTTATCGTGGTCTTCATGTAATAAAATATGACATGAAAAATATTACATGAAAAATATATTATATAAAAAATATATGTTCTATTTTATTCTATTTTAATATGTTGTTTCTTAATTTTTTACTTTGTACTGTCCACTTTCTGCCATGGCAAAACAAATTTCCCATTTGTGGGTAATACGGTTTATCTTATCTTATCTTACAATGTTTTGTTCCATCAGACATGATGCTGCACTACAGAATACTGCACAGCACCAAACAATGTATGAAATGTAGGCAAGAAAGTCACTTTAATATTTTAATATATAATAAATGGTGTCTTTTGTGCATCTTGTATCACTTTTATTGGTCCCTTTGTCACAATGTTCAAAGAAAATAAAGGATGACTGCCACGCTCAAATAAAAAAAAAGAAAAAAACAAATGGAATTGTTTTGATTATTTGTTTGCATTATGAGCTTTTGATATGACAGCCACAAAGTGAAAGAATTTGCCCTGTCGAATCACATTTAGGATGCATGACCTTAAGCTTGATGTTATTAAATTCAACTGATTCTTTAATCCAATTTGGTGACATCTATTTGTCACAATAAACGCTGGCATATCAAAGCAGCTCCTACCGAGTTTTGATCTCCATTGATTCTCACTTCCTGTGTTGGATCAGCATTGCTCAAATCAATTGGACTCATATGGATCACGCTTGACCAGGTCATGTCATTGTTGATCTAAGGTAAGTGAATCATTTGAATCTACAAACTGAGTGACTGGTCTTTGCGTGAATTGTGTAATTGCATTACGTTCACACACACACACACACACACACACATACACACACACATACACACACATCAGTAATGCTGTGTGTGCCAGTGCTGTGCGAGACGTTCCTGTTTTGGTGGGTGGCAGCCGTCAGTCAAATAAATGAAAGATTGTTTTGTCTAAGTAAATAATTTTCTATGTGTGTGTGTATGTGTGTGTGTGTGTGTGTGTGTGTGTGTAGCACATTCCAGTAGAGTTCATGCAGAAGGCAGGCCCTGTGGCGTTGAGTTGGGAAAGTCCATAAATTAACAAGTTGGTGGGAAGAGAACAGACACACACACACACACACACACACACACACACACACACATACACACACACACACATTTGATTAATGGCTTCTGTACCACCAAAGAACCAGTTGAGCAGGTAGTAAAAGGGTCAGTGTTCAGTGAACACACACTCATATACAAACATCCACACTCTAGTTTTGTATTCCTGTATTTATGGGGTGTTTCTACTGACATCTTTATCTTTGCTCTGCATAATGTGAACCAAATTTTAAGCTCAGAAAATACAAGATCAACGTGTGGTTCTTTTACTGGATCTAAAACTCTATTTTTGGGGGGAAAAAAGTGACAAATATTTTTCTTTCTAGCCAAATGTTCACTTGGTGGACAATTGGCACCCATAAAGACCTAAATAGATAGCCAAGCACACACACACACACACACACACACACACACACACACACACACACCTTCTCATTGGGCTGTCAGGGTGTAGGCACTTCCTGTGTGTTCTGAGGTTGCACTGAATGGACCTCCTGTGGCAGCATGAACCTCAAGAGTATAGAGTTCACACCAGCAGTGTTAGTTTATACCATGCAGCAAAGAATCACCTCCTGTGTGTGTGTGTGTGTGTGTGTGTGTGAGAGAGAGAGAGAGAGAGAGAGAGTGTGTGTCCATGAGTGTGGGAGACATATTATCATACACTTTACCTTCTATGCAGCATTTCTAGAGTGATTCATTCAGTTAAGAGCCCTGGCAGATAGCTGCCCTCATTTACCATCTTCCAAAAAGTCACTGGTTAGACTTTTGATCGTATTCTCAGTCAGTGATAAGATAAACCTTTATTAGACCCACGTATCTAGGTCTTCTATAAGGCCTAGAGCGACATCCCACACTCTGGCAATTCAAACATGATGGGTAATTCCCCATCATTTCCTAATTATGTTGGTGGTTAATCTGACATTTTAGGCCTTCAATTGAGTGCCTAACTACCTGCTTAGCTACATCCACCAGATACAGTGGAGAAGATTTTCAATGGTTGTTTTATTTTCCCCCAAATTACTCAGATAAATATTTTTCAACTAGTGGGATCCTCTCTGATGGAAAAAGCTGTGCATGACCAACTGACCTTAATTTCAGATCTGGACCGAAAGAGGAAAAAAAATTGAATGACTGAGAGGGTTCATTTTTGGGGCACAGCTGGCAGGAGCTTCAGTTACAAAGACTGCTCAGCTGGAAAGTGTTTCAACTGGAACAGTGACTAAAGTGACATCTGTATTTAGATTTATGGGAAAGATTTCAGTAAATAGGACTGGGAAATGTGGTTAAATGTCCACAAAGAATGGGTATAACACACATGCATTTGTACAATATGCCAGGACAGTCAAGCAATTGTTCCTCAGGTGACTGAGAATGCAGTCTTCAAACAGTCCATCCACAACTACTAAGAGGAGGACATTCTTATAGGGCTGCAGTGCATAAACCTCTCATTACACTTCAGCATTTGAAAGCTCAGTGATGTCAAAGCCACAGGCATTGGTCTACAGAGATATAGAATGAAGTGTTGCAGATCATGAGTCATCCTTCACCAAACATGCTAAAAAAGTGGGCGAGTGCATGCGTGGCAGACATGAAGACAACAATACAGGCCTGAATGCTCCACTGAGGGGATTTAGAGGTTCTGTAATCCTGTGGGGGGCGTTTTGTTGGCATAATTTGGCTCTATTTGTCCCTTTACAAAGAAGATTCATCAATACAAATGCAAAGTTACTCTGACTGATGGCTTTCTCTCGGATATCCCATCTACAGGGCAAGAGGGGTCACTGAAAGGTTCAATGAGTATAAAAATGATTGTATTACAAGCACCAGATCTCGTATCTTTAGAAAGTACTGCCCCTCCAGGACAAATCCAGAGACTTGTACAACCTTTGCCACGAAGCAATGAAGGCGTTCTGGTTTTATGATGACTCAGCACCTTTTGTTGACACTTTTTTTTATGGGATTTTTCTTTCATTTGTCACCCATCTGAACAGCATCGTTTCAAACAAGTAACGTAAAAAGGGAAGTAAAATACAAACAACAGAATTTGTACTTATAAAACATGACTTCATTTATTGAAATTCTAGATTCATTCATATTAGTCTAAATTTAAGATAAAGGACACTTACAAAGCAAACTGCTTCACTGCAATTGCCATAGAAAAATGGAAAAATATTGAAGAAAACTATTAAAGTCAAGACAAGACATAGAATGAAAAGTAATAATCTCTCATAGGACGGTCAGGTTTGGAAGTGGCCTACACCTTCATCAGGCTTGACAGGGCTTGAATATAATAGGAAGTCTGTAATTATATTTTAAGCCTGCTGTGCATGTAACACACCCTAGAAATATCTCTGAAATAGAAGGGAAAGTGAAAAAGAAGAGCATCAAGAGTAAAGACTAAATATGAATTCATTTGCTACAATGTTTGGAGCCCAAGCCACCCTTCGTTTTTACTGAATTCATCAATTCAATCTTATTTGTCTGTTAAAATCATTATAATGTCGTATTTATCAAGTTTGATACATACAGAGTTGATATCCACCTGAAAAGGGCAGCAGTCATTTTCAAAATATGTGAAATATGTGAAGATGTGTCTCCTCAGTTTTATATTTTCATCCCCAAAAACCGTTTGTTCATAGGTGAACATTTCAAGATGTAAGAACCAATAGAAATGATCCCAAATTACTTTCTTATCTCTGGGGTTTACAAAATACTTACTAATCTATTCAAATCGTTTCCCTCTTTGACAGGGTCTGTTAACTTAAACTGGCAGTAACTTAGTTAAAGGCTGTTGTCGATTTAAGCTTAGCTTAGATCTTAGTATGAAGAACAGATGTAGACTGGTAAAGCACTGATGTATGTCGATCTGGATAAGAACGTCTGCTAAATGCTGTTAAATATAAACATAAATTACATTAAAAGTTCATGCATTTGACCACTTCTATTAGGTTTTTGTTAAAAACAGCCATTCTATTATTTTTTTATTATATACCCTGTATATGTAATACACATTTCATGGCCTGACACAGTGATTGTGTGTGTGAGCTTGTGTGTGTGTGTGTGTGTGTGTGTGTGTGTGTGTGTGTGTGTGCGCGTGTGTGTATGTATAAGATAGAGAGAGAGTAAAGAGCGATGAGCCGCCGCTGTGTGGAATAGATCTCTGTTTGTAGTCTCACCTGCTCGGTTGGAGCTGGACTTTGATGCCCCCTGGGTGTGTGTGTTTCTGTTTAGGGGCAACTGAGTGACTGACAGAGTGAGGTTGAATTGGGGTCACAGAAGGGACAGACTATGGGGTCAAAAGTTTATGGCCGTATCTGACTCTCGATGGATGAGGAAACACAAGCATCTGCCCATGATGTAACAATTTCCACTGAAAAATTCACCTTAACTGAACGCTAGACCTCAAGCGTTTAATTATTATACTATTTATTCCATAATTGGTTAATTATGAGATTAACAGGGTGTTAATGTTATTAAATGTTGATTTATTTTATTTCTGGAAAGTCGAAATGACAAAGTACTTTAACACAACTATTGTCAAAAGATAAATCTGTGGAAATAATGTGAAATGCCAGACTGCCTTTGACCCCTTTATTTATAACATGCAATAAAACTGTTCAATGAAAGCCAGGTGTGTGTGTGTGTGTGTGTGTGTGTGTGTTTGCCCCCTGAGGTTAGCTGGGAGGGCAGTGTCGGGGTTAGGGCAGTGAGAGACTGATCAGAGTGCTGGTTTGTTAGTCTAGACTCAGCCCTGAGGTAGACTTCAGAGTTCAGCTGAGGTTCAGAGGTTATTTAGCGGTGAGACTCTTTCCTTTTCGGCGTACACACAAACACATGACACATACAGATAAAGATTTTCTTTTTTTTCCTTTCCCCGTTACACAATTACTTCATTATTAGGGACAAATATTTTGAACCACACTTCAGTTTTGCACTCTTGAAACTACCAGTGTGATTCTGTGTAGGTCCCTCTCAGGCCGTCAAACCCACTCTGGTCTGTCATATTGTTCAAACCCTTCCTGAACAATTTTTTGCAGTGTGGCAGGGAGCATTATCCAGTTGAAAGAGGCCGCTGCCATTAGAGGATACTGTTACTATGAACCTGATCTGCTTCAATGTTTAGGTAGATGGTACGTAACATTAACGTGAACGCCAGGACTTTCTAGAACATCTCACTGCCTCAACTCACCTTCTTCCCACAGTGCATTTTTTACCCAGGCTGTCCACATAATAAAACTGGCAGATTCTGAGGTGGACAAAGTTCAGCAAGGGCACTCCGACCTGGCTGAGGTTATGCATTCTGAACAAGCAGTGACACACTGTTTCATTATCTTTCTATCGCAGGCATGATGTGCTACAGTAGCTCTTCTGTTAGTTTGGACCAGATGGGTCTTCACTCATTATGTGCATCAAATGGCATTGAGCACCTATAACTGCTGGTTCATTAGTTGTCCTTTCTTGGACCACTTTTGGTGGCTCCGAACCACTACAAACCAGAACACTGCTTTTTTTTTTGGTTTTTGCTCTTGTCAATGTCACTCATTTCCTTTTGCTTTCTCTTTTTACCTTCTTCCAGCACATTAACTTCAAGAACAGACTGTTCACTTGCTGCCTGATATATCCCGCCCCATGACAGGTGCCATTGTAACAAGATAACCAATGTTATTCACTTCATCTGTCAATGGTTTTATTGTCCTGCCTGATTGGTCTCTGTTCGTTTCAGCTGACATTGGTTACCATGTATTAGCCTTTTAGTTCTCACTGTATATTCTGAGGATCATAACAGTAATGTGAATGCATTACTTTTCTTTAATACCTTATGAAAAGTATGAATTTGACATGCTTTTCTGAATGAAAGTATTAGTAGCTGGTGTTTCCCCTGCAATCAGATGGTCATGGGTTCGAATGTCGAATGTCCTCACACACTGTTCCCGCTGTGTTCCGGGCTGCCTGCTGCTTCACTGGATAAAATGCAGAGAACAATAACTGTTCACACTGTGTGCTGGGGTGTTCACATATGGCAAATAGACACTAAACTCTACTGACATATGAGAGCAGAAACTAGAGTATCCATGCAGTGAAAGGGTCATACTAGAGGATATTTTGGGCAGCACACACTAAAGTTTGGGTAGAACAAATTGCTTCAAATCTCATTATAACCAGCAGATACAATTTGACACTGTTTACATAGTAGCTCAATGTAACAGGGATGTTTACAGCAGGAATCAATATGAAAATGATAATAAGACACAGAAAAATAAGTAAAGACTACATTTCGAAAAATCAAATACGTCAACTGAACTACATACAGAGTCTAGGTAAACACGCGATGACACATGAAACTCTAAACACCCACCATAACCCTGAGTATCTCTGAGCAGATTGGAATCCGTCAAATGGATTGGCCACAGGCTGGCTCTAAAAAAAACCCCACATGCTTAATATTTATTAGTCATTCCACCCAGGGAATAGTCTTTACCTTGGCGGCAGGCCACACTTCAGATCAGTTGTGGAAATATGCAAATGCTCCTCATGCTGTTTTTCACAGAAAGAAAACGGGGCGCTCTCCCAGCCTGACAAAAAAAGAGAGAGAGAGAGAGAGAGAGAGAGAGAGAGAGAGAGAGAAAGACATAACATTCAATTCTAGGCCTCGAAAGGCCTGAACAAAAGCAATGAGGGGGAAGCTGTGGATAAATTACAAACAAATGATCCACTTCAAATGAAAGATTCACCCCTTCATCCTTCTTACAGTGCAATACTTCACACTAATGACTGACGTTAACATGGACGTAACAATTTTCTCCAAATCTTAGGAGGAATCTGTCTGGCAGACAGGAGCCAGGAGATGGAACAAGATGTGAGGAAGCGTGTCCGACAGGAAAGAGAGAGATAGACAGAGAGAGAGAGAGAGAATGAGAGAGAGAGAAGGAACTTGGGAAGACAGGGAGAAGACTGACTGACACAGAGATTTAAGCAGAGAGAGGGAGTGTGTGAGAGACAGGGCGAGCGAGAAGCAGACGCAAGAGTTGAGAGAAGAGAAAGACAGCCAAGTTTTCAGATGTAATGTAGGCGTTCTTCAGTGACAGCTATAATTCTCCAGCCTACAGAATTCCATCAGCGCCGGAGTCGTGTTAAAGCCGAGCCGGAGGGGCTCTGGCCCTTTCAAGTCAGCCGTACTGACAGGTAGATTTATGAGGGCTGAAATTTGGACAGATCACGCGTCAGTCAGGGCGCGCTGTCAAAGCCGTTACTGCACACGCACGCACGCACACACACACACACACACACACACACACAGTCTCCAGCAGCCCCTAACATATAAACATATATCTGGTATTCATGTGGGTGCACTTACTTATACACATAACATACACACATGCTCTCCACTCTCCGATACACTGCAGACACACTTATTCAGGTGCACACGCATGCATACACATACAACTCCCTCACAGGCGACACACACAAGGAATTCATGCTTGTACGCTTACTTACGCGCACACACGCGCACACACACACACACACACACACACCTGTTTTAACTCATATCTGTCACTGTTGAGAAATGCTGGCAGGGTTCAGATATTACACTCACACACACACACACACAGATGTAAGGTGGACTGACAGAATGAAAGTGACATTCAAAGTGAAAAGATGAATAATCCAGATGAATGGAGCTCTGCAGTGTCAGCTCCGAAAATAATGAGACGTCCTTCAAGGAAAAGAAGCGAAACACATACAAATAATTTCATACTGAGCAGGAATGCAGTCTTCAATAATACTTGGCTCACAGTGATGTAGTGTAAGAAAGAAAGAAAGAAAGAGAGAGAGAGAAAGAAAGAAAGAAAATGACTGGAAAAGAAAATCAGAAAAAAAGTAAGAAAGAAAGAAAAAAGGAACCAAAAGAAAGACAAAGAACAGAAGAAAAATTAAACAAGAAACAAAAAGAATGAAAAAAGGAAAGAAAGTAAGAATACAGAAGGAAGGAAACGAGAAAGAAAGAAAAGCTAGAAGGAACACAAAAAGGAAAACAGCAAAGTAGGAGTGAATCTTTGACAGACCAAAATGGAAATAACAGCATACATGAGAGAGAGAGAGAGAGAGAGAGAGAGAGAGAGAGAGAGAGAGAGACAGAGAGAGTAAGATCGAGAGGGAGACAGAAAGAGAGTAAGCGAGAGAGGGAGACAGGGAGAGAGTAAGAGAGAGAGAGAAAAAGAGAGAGTGAGGGAGACAGGGAGAGAGTAAGAAAGAGAGAGAGAGAAATTAAGAGAGAGAGAGAGGGAGACAGAGAGAGTAAGAGAGAGAGAGGGAGACAGAGAGTAAGAGAGAGAGAGTTAGAGAGAGAGAGGGAGACAGAGAGTAAGAGAGAGAGAGGAGTGTGTGGTGTGGCAGGCTGTTGGGGGATGTCTTTCAGCAGCACATCTGGATGTGGTATTTGAGAGCTGATTAGTCATGCTGACGTTGTGCGGAGATAAATCTATCACCCAGAGGAACACAAACACTCGGAGAAATGAAAGGAAGCGAGGTGACATGGCTCTGCTGTTTCAATAAATCACTGAGACGTGATTAAAACCATGCACTTGGGTGATGAGGGGGGTGTGTGTGTGTGAGGGGGACGAGCGGAGCACTTTCTCATGGCCACAGCACTGTCCAAATGTGCTCCCCTACCAAAGCGGCTATGGGAAAAACTGACGGGAGAACTTCTGTCTCTCTTCTTCAGCAAATCCCTTTCCTCCAAAGGCCTTGGCTGGATCTGTTTAACAGCAGTCCGAACAATAACAACACTTCATCAGCGAATCTATCAGTGTCTTATGACGAACAGCCATTTAAATCTAATCACCCCCCTGTGTGTTGCTAATGGTCAGATTTTTTAAACCACAAAATGGCACTTGGAGGCTATCTTACTGTCTTTGAAGTCAAAAATAAGTTTTCCCACTCTAGAATACAGTAGATTTGGTCTCCAGAGTTTGCTTCTTAAGTTGCGCTAAAGCTAATGTTGCTGACATAGTTAGCATTATGCAATCTGTTGGCCTGGTTCATCAAATGGCCTCAAAATGTGTTGTCTTATAATCTCATTTAGACTTGCTATGTGGTTTCAGACACTGTATGACATTCAATGAAATTGGACAAAAGTTCAAATATAATAGAGTAATTACTACTACTGTTTATAGCTTAGCAAAACATGTTTGTCCCTTGCTAAGATTACAGTCTCATACATAAGCAAGTCTATTTAAGATTCCTTCTCTCAATATGGATTCAGACATGTGTGTTATTTGGGGATACAGTTTACAGGATGCTAATCATGTGGGCTAAATGTTTCCATGACTTGTTAGCTCTATCTCGTAACTTTAGCACAAATCTACAGAAGTAAACCTCAGGCACCAAACATGTCTTTGCTGATCGGCAGCATTTAGGGTGAGAAGAAAACCGAGACAACGTCTGTTTTGGCCTAAGCTTTGTTTGCGTGTTTGCTGACAGTGGGCCTGCTGGGCGGACTGCGAGAAGCTGAATTCTGATTATCAGAACAGCGTAGGCCAACAGACCAGCATTAGCCAGCCCTCTAACCCCATCTCTCTCACACTCCCTCGCTCCAGCGAAAGGAAGGAGTGGGAGGAAGGTGGCTAGGGAGAGGGATGAGGAAATGGTGGGATGATAAATAATGATGAGGAGAGAAGGATGGAGGTCAGAACAGAGAGAAAGAAGACAGAGAAGTCTCTGTTCAGGGTTGGCACGTCTTCCAACCCCCAGGGACGGATGCACAGTCTTACAGGATGAGTGAAAGTGAGAGAAAGCCAGCTGTTAATTGGGTGAGATGTTACCCCTCAGACATGTCTTCATATAAACATATACAGTATATAAAGATATAAACGCTGTCCCATCCAAAACATTTAAATTTAATAAAAGCGAGGAAATAGTCAGGTCTCATTGTTAAAGGCCCTTTTGTATACTAGTGCATAATGTGGCTCCTATAGAACGTTATCACTTGTGACCATTTGGCCTCAGTGTGGCAACAGGCAAGCAAGAACAAGCCAGATTTTTCCTTTAGGGAGAGAGCACTGCTATGAAGTGCAGCTCAGAAACGAGCTGTTGGAAGACTGCTTATAAAGTCTTGATGGGAAAGCCAACTGGAAAGGCGAGGCACATTAAAACTATGGTTTGCCAAGAACTGGGTAATATATTTTAAGTCACCTTATTGTCGGTGATGACAACCGCAGAATGCTGTTTAATATCCATTATTCTAAATCCTGCCAACATACAGGTTCTACACATTCAATCAAGTAGCAGTATGTAGAAAATGAGTAATTTTTAAAACATGAATGTAAAAGTCATTGCTTATGTAGCTGTGTAATTGATCATATAATTATGTGATTACATACAAGCAGCCTAGTAAAAGTAATTTGTCTCAGCTTCTATGGGTTAATAAAACATTCCCGTCACCCTCTTGTCAGTTTGCCGGAAAACAAAACCACATGATACCGCAAGATCCCATCTGGCTTTCTAACCTACAGCATTCTGACATTTAATGTCAAGAAATTAGGGAGAGTTACTGTGGTGTTTTCCCAGCATCACCCCAAAAACTAGTTCAAGGAGAGTGTCAGTTCTGCCTTCTCTTTCATCTCCATTATCACTGGAGTCACTCTCCACGGCACCATTGTTCCAGGCAGACATCTTTTACCTCGGGCGCAATGCAGGAACGGGCTTCGGAAATGTCCGGAAGGAAAGCTAATCCCATCACTCAGCCGGGGAAACGCTAAATCAGACATGAAAGGCGAGTGGAAACGTTCCGTCACAGATCACACAGGAGCTGCTGAGAGCCGAGGAACCGAGCAACAGAGGAACCAAAGTGCAGCCGGGGCCTCGCTCCGCTCAGGCCCGCTTCAAAGTGCGCTGCTACAGGAAGCAGTCATCCCGACTTCCTGTCTGAGCCTGCCCAGGGGAGAGGTGGGGAAAAATGAGGTGTGAAACAAGCTTTCTAACCCTGATGCGCTTTTTGGATTTATTCCCTGAGTGTTGCTCATGCTCTTTCGCTCACCCTCCCTCAAGGCCGCAGCGGCTGTGGCATTGACCACCGCTCTGTTGACTACATGTGTTGATGCCTGTGATATAACGATGAAAGGATTTAATGTGGCGTGGGGAATAGGGTTGAAAATACGGCTAAATTCTGTTCAGTTCAGGGTTAGAACTATTAGGCATTCACAGGATGCGTGTGTAGGTGTATTTCGTTCATACTGGGGACCCCATACAGTGGCATACAAACAAACATTTTCACATGAAGGGTTATTGGCAGTTCCTGGCTAGAGTTTTTGAAATTTTAAGCAACTCAAAAGCATTTAATCACACTATATGGACAAAAGTATTGGGACCATTCCACCAACAGGGACTTTAATGAAATTGCATTTAAATACGTACATTTTAATATGGAGTTGGTCCCCCTTTTTCAGCTATAACAGCTTCCACTCTATGCATATATTTGGAGTTTCTGTGGGAATTTGTGATCATTCTGTATTCATGAGGTCAAGCACTGATGTTGGATGAGGCCTGGCCTCTTTTGAGTGATATTTCTGCACAGAAAAGCTTGTTCAAAGAAATGGTGCTTGAAAGAAGTAAAATTTCCCCACAAGATCAGTTCATTTATGAAAGGTAACAATATTGTAGTATAATATATAGAAATACATTGAATAGTTCTATGTTCTAGTTTTATAGATGCTTTAATTTGCCAGCATTCTATTACTGCAGTTCAAATGCCCCACAATGAATGTTTTACAAGACCATGTGCTTGTGCATGTGTGTGTGTGTGTGTTGGCAGGGTTGCTGCTGATGTGTAGAGTTCTTGGCAGCTGCCGTTACTCTGTTACTCACTGTACTTCTCGCTAACACGGGGAAGACAGACTTGTCTGTCAGTGTCTGCACAAATAAACAAACACACACCCCCACACTGCCACACACTCACACTCCTTCAGCCGAACCTTGGCCAGGTTGTCGTGTGTAATCCTCCGGCGGAGTACCTGTGGGTGATGAGCTCGTTTGGGACGGCTTTGATTTGCGAGGCGGCTGCCACGCTACGGCTCGACCCCATTAGCTGAGGATTCCCAGGCTTGTTAGCACCCCTCCACACATACACACACGCACACTTTTCCATATAATTTACCAAGCCTTCATCTCCGCAGAATGTGTTTCTTGTACAGAGTAATGGAAGCAATCCATCCTTTCTGTCAGAGGTGAAAAACAGGCCACTTTTTCTAAAGGCTGAGGGCAAAGTGTTGGAGCAAGTTTGAGTCTGGCTGTTTACATTATCGTGTGTTTGTGTGTGTGTGTGTGTGTGTGTGTGTGTGTGTGTGTGTGTTTGTATTTCTGGGCACATCCATGTAAAAGTGTGTGTGTGTGATGGTGTCTCTGTTCTAAGAAACACAC
>JBBPDH010000034.1:4716991-4728967 GCA_037974565.1 Clupeocharax schoutedeni | reverse complement strand
CACACACACACACACACACACACACACACACACACACACACACACACACACACACACACACACACACACTGCTGTAGTTCGGGAAAGGAAGCACATGAGTGGAGGTTGGTTAGCTTGCCAAGCCTTTTATTGCTCATGATGAAATAATGCTTCGAATACATTTCCAACTGAGCTAAGAAATGCGCTTGTGTGTGTGTGTGTGTGTGTGTTAGGGTGGGAAGGGTAATTCAGGGTTATTAATGATGCTGAGTGAGTTTGTGCCCTTCTGAAAGCACAGAGGTTGTTCCTCTTATAGGTGTGTGGCATGGGTCAACTGGCAGATTAATGTGCATCTGAGAGTCGACCACTGCATCACACTTGTAAAAATAAGACAAATTGTTTTTCAGGGCGGTACCAGAGCAGAACTACTTTTGGGTTCTTATAAATGTATTATATGGTTCTTTGGCTAATCTGTTTGGTAGCTTTGTTTTCACAAAAGCTATAGATAGATAAATAAATAGATTGATCGATCAATGTGAGTCTTTCTGTATAGCATCTGAACTGGTGGACAAACTGGTGACATTTTTGGCAAGCTACACAGTCATTCAAGATGAGGTATTAGATCAGATGCTGTCTTTGTTTTTCTATTATTATTGCTGTTTATATAAGGTGTGTTAACCAAATTGCTAAATGTACTAAAATAGAAGATTGTTTTGTTTTCTACTTTCTCCTCCAAGCCCCTCAACTTTCTAAAGGGAGTGTGTTTTCCATCCAAGCTACCAACACATTCATTTGGAAACTTTTGGAAGGAAAAACTTGACGCAGAATGTGAACTTGGCCAGCTTAAAAGAAAAATGAGGGGCTTCCCTTGGAACGTCTTTAGGGACAATGATCGAGTCTATGACGCCAGTGTTTGGAGGGTCAGTGGAAATCAGTCTTCTGGACATTGGGCCAGTTCTACACCTGCGTGGCAAGTGCTCCAGCAGCACCCAACAGCAGCATAGGCGCTCTGACCAATGTGAGCAGTTTGCCATTTATTTCTGCCGTTCTGTTGGCGGGGCAGAAAAAGAGCTCGCAAATTACATCGGCTCTTCTGGAGCCTTTGTATTTTTAGCCCAATTCAGCTCTTCCCCCCTCATTCCACCCCTGAAAGGCAATCTATCCGCCCCCGGCTGGCCCTGGCTCCGGCCCCTATAAATCGTGGCGACAGCGGCGCTTTAATGGATAATTAATTGATGCTGCTCCCGAGCTGTAATAAGACAATAAATTACGACATAGGCCAGTGTGCTGTGTCAGTGTGTGTTGCTAATGGCTCTTCAGGGCCGGCTGCAGCAGCGTAATAAATTAGACAGGAATTAACTGCTGCCTGCTACGTGCCTCTGCTGCCAGGGGAGATGGAGAGAGAAAGAGGGTCGAGGGAAAGAGGGAGGCAAGGGAGAACAAGGGAGAGAGAGAAAGAAAGAGAGAGGGGGGGAGAGAGAGAGAGAGAGAGAGAGAGAGAGAGAGGCCTTGACCGATGGCCCTCTTCAGTATGATGTAGTGGGTGTGTTAGGCTCTGTTACATACGACTGCTTCTGCTTCGATTTCTCTTTGCCCTCTTTCTCTCACTCCCCGCTTCTTTCTACCCGCTCTACTCTCTCATACATTTGCAATGCAATCAGTCCACTCTGTTTAAAAGATCTATTCCTTGCACTGTGCGCTTCGTTACAGAGAGCTAAAGTTTACAGAGAAGTAAAGAAGGACTTTGTTCGAAACCTAGAAACAAAGAGCAAATATGTGACAAACACATAAACTGATATAAAATCATTACGGGCTGGATATCAAGGCAGAAATGAAGCTTTGTACTATGAAGAATTTGTATTAAAGCAAAGTCCCATTGGATTACATATTGGCAACATATTAAAAACAGAATTAATAATACAGCAATGCTGACATAACCGGGACAAATAGGGTTAATATCTATTTTATTCTATGTTCAAACACTGTACAATACATGATAGAATATATACATCTGCAGCAAAGGTTTTACAGGATGTGTGTGCATGTAAAACAATATGCAACTTTGAAATACATACAAATAAACATAACAGAGCAAAGAGATACACAAGGTATTTATAACCTGAAAAAATCCATCAGTAAATCCATTCAGTCCCATCAGTATACAGCTGATGACTGAATCTATATACAAATATATACACTGAATACATAAGCTGCTCCATTAGGTGCACATACTTTGTATCATTGCTCATCGTATGTTTTAGCAGCACCACTTACCACATACCATATGTGCACTTCATAGTTTATAATTACAGACCATAGTTCATCTGTTTTTCCACATCACTTGTTAGCCCTCCTTTACCCTCTCTCTATCAGTGGTGAGGACCTTTACAGAACCACCAGTGAGTAGGTCTTATTTGGGTTGTAAATCATTCTTGGCACAGCAGCATTTGTTTGTGTGTGTGTGTGTATCATACATAGCATGTCTTTAGTACATTAGTCTTTGTTGCAGTGTTCTCTTAGCTGGACTTCCAGTTCAAGAGAAAAAAAGACAAGAGTCTTGAGTTATTTTGGCTTTATGTTTGGGGTGTCTTTAACCATGCATCCTCTTCCCAGATTGTATGTATTGGTCAATGAGATTAAATTCTCTTCTAATCTCTGGTGTGACATTGCTCTCCTTGCCATTAGGGGAGCTATTCCGAGAGAAATTTGGTTAGAGATAATTTCCTTTTTAAGGACTGAATTGAGTACAGAACTTTGTGAATTATTCGGGTGTACCAAGTGGTTTGTTATATCTTTGTACAGTTCTCCATTAATGTTTCCTACATTTGTGTGTAGTGCCCCTGTACAATATGAGAGAAGTAGCCCTGTATAATATATATATATATATATAATTTTCTTGCTAAAGCTCAGCTCAGCTAAAATGGTCATCTTAATGGTTTTAACAAAGTAAACAGTGAATTGTGTGTTTGAAAGCTTCTTTTCTCCTGCCAGAAGCAGCTTCACATGGTGAGGCGGAATTTCGTCTCCATAACAAGGGCAAAATATCATGCTTAGAAATGCAGCATTGCTTTAGTGAGGGTCTAATCCTATTTTAACTGGTTGTCTGATTAAGAGGCGAGGGGGATTAGTGCATGTGTGTGTGCGTGTGCGCGTGCACCAGCACGCATACAGTCATTCAGAGATATAAACACTCATGCTTGTTTGCTAACATTTTAGAATTCTTGTAATGTATGAACATGTGTGTATTTGTGTCCTTTTCTTTGTAGACGTGCCGTCCTGTGTGTGCTTGTGTGTGTGTGTGAAAAGGGAGAAGGGGGGGAAAAATTGCAAATGAGATTAGAAGTGAACAGCAAAAAGAAAAATGGGAGCTGGTTTTATGTCTCTCTAATTAAAAATGCTGCCAGTCTGCGCTCTCCTGCAGCTCTAATGGCGCTCTAACGAGCCGAGCTTAGTGGCAGTTATGTAGATAAAACCTCGCTCTGATTGATCCGAACGGCCTGTTGAAATTCGTTTCACTCTACCATATTGATCTCATTCTGCTGGTTGAAAACTGCTAATTAATAATGATAATAAAAGTGTCGTAGCTCATTAAAATCACCTTGACAGGTTGTTCCTTACTCCCCCTTCCTATTCCACTCTTCACCTCTCTCTCTCCCTCTCTCTCTCACTCACTCACTTACCTTACACTCAGTGTGCTGCTTCAGTGGTGTTCAAACTTTTTGCGCTTTTTTAAAAAATGTATTATAATTCAGATTGGGACAAAATGACTACATCGGTATAATCAAGCATGAAAAAAATAACGCTCTGTGTGTATTTTTTGAAGCTATACAATTGATAATGATATAGTCTTACTAACATTTCTTTAGATACAGCCTTTTTAATTCTCATTTAAAAGGCTTTATATCCAGGCATGGCTTGCACAGTATGTTTGTGTATATTGCATTTGGCAGACACCCTTAACCAGAGCGAAGTACATTGGTGCTTAAGTAGTGTACATCTGTTCTTCATACTTGTAAAGCTATACTAAAATTAACACCAGCTTTTTACCAAGTTACTGCCAGCCCTAAAACTGCATATAGTACAAGTTGTTGTTTACATTTTGGGAGCATTTCAAGAGGATAGCACACGTGTACAGTTTGTGTGTATACAGTTTGGTGGGTTCCTATAGAGAAAAAAGTGAGAAAAGGGCCTACAGTTCAAATCACCTGTTTTCACTTTCACCAGTTATTCATTAAAAGCTTACACCCGAAACATCGACTTTTTCTCTCAGATCTACACTGTGTAGGTCTTTAGAAAATGCTACAATTAGAGAACACAATGAAAACAGTTTTGGTCTTTAAGGAGAATATCTCTGTACGGTCATGTGATTCCACTGGCCAAAACTGTCCCCCCAGCCCCCCTCTGTCTGTAGTCTACCTGGCATGTCCCCCTGCACCTGCCCCCCTCCCTCTGCTCTCCTCTCCTTTCTGTTCCTTTTTTGTAGATGAAGATAAAGCTGTATGTGTGTGTCACCAGCGGGCCAGGCCAGCCCACTCGGGAGAGGAAGAGACGAGAGCTTAATCCATCATGGTGGGGAAAGAGAGAGAGAGGGAGAGCGAGAGCACGGGAGGGAGCGAATGACACACCAAAAGACAGAGTGCCCAGCGAAGCAGCGCCCGGCCGGGGCCCGCAAACTTCCCCCATATTTCTCCTCCACCTGTCAGGCCGTCTAATAAAGCGCGGCGAAATATGGCGGCGGGCAGGAAAAATGAACTATCTACTGCTGATGTAATGCGGCCCATCAATCTGCTGTAATTACTCAGCGCCGTGGAAGCCCCGGCTGGATTTATCGCGTCCTAACTTGGCATCTTAACGACTTTGTGCTTTTAATATCATTACGCTGTAATTTATTCGCCCGCCTCAGTCCAATCGCCTGTCTCGGCACACCCAGTCCCGACCGGCAAAACACCCCTCTCTTATTTATTTATTAGTCCAGCCAGCAGATCGGTGGTTGTAGCTATGTAGCCCATCTCTCCAAGGGTTTTGCCTTTGACCGAAGGTTTCTTTCTTAGAGGATCTCATTCAGACTAATGGAGTCTGACATAAAGAATAAATGGCCAAAGCATGGGCTCTTTCAAAAAAAAAGAAGCTTTTAAGCTTATGAGTGTTTGAGGAGGGGTCTTTGTTTTGAAGCTTCACCACCCTCTATAGAGACATGATAGAGAAACAGCCCACCTGCATGGCAAGCTCTATTCATTATTCAATATTCCTTCAGTTCCAATTGACAGATGGTTGAAATCGACATGACAGTGAAAAGGTGCATGGTTCAAATGAACGAACCCAAGACAAAGAGCTTGCCAAGCAAAGCATATGGAGCTTTATAGGGCAGGACGTCCCGTACAGTGTGGAAGTTCTGGCCACCCATCCAGAGGTTAAGCCCAGTTTCTACAAATATTGAAGAACAAATGCACTCCTCTCACTTCCTCCTTTTCACTCATTTTACACTCCTATTTCCCTCTCTTTCTTCTGCCGCTTTCAGTTCCACTCCTCTTGCTCCATCTCCTTATCTCCATCTCACAGGTCTTACTCCTCCTGCTGCCCTCGCTCATGGCATGTCGGCCCCAATAAACCAGATGAAGGTACTGGATGGGGTGAGTAATGGAAGAAGAAAGGAGGGCAGGGAGAAAGAGAGGGGAGGCAGAGCAGGTACAGCCCTCTGCCCCCCGTCCTATGTGAAGCTAATGTGGCTCCCCAATGGTATTAAAAGAATCGTTAGCTTTAAGAATTTTTACAGTTTTCACATGCTTGTGGAAATCCCCACACATTTGCCTCAATTCATGGTTTTGGACATGGCATGATACGCTGTTCTCTAGAAAAATGAGCGTGACATAACAAAAACAACAATTATCTGTATTTCAGCCTGCATTATGTCTGAGATCACAGTGTCAGAAACTACATAGGCAAGTCTATTTGAGATACATATCTGAAGTTTTGTCCAACATACATTTTCCTGTGTCACTAGATCCATTAAATTAGCTGGTTCTTTAGCTGTTAAAACTGCTACATGCGTGCCACAAGCAAGCATGTACACTGAAATGAAGTCACATGAAGTAAAGTCTACTAAACTTCAACACTGTTATGTAACACCAGCTACTCCCACTGCAGACTAAGAGTGCCAAAGCAACCTAATTAACAAATCTGATGGAGATTGATGGCCTGCACTGGCCTTTTGGATGAGGTGTTACAATGCCATCTCAATGTGCAATAATGTTTGCATCTATTCATATTTCAGATACTTAATGATCTTTGAAATTCAGAGGATCTGGCAACATTCAGTGATAATTCGTCCATACAGCAAAACTCAGATTGGGAAGCTATTTGTTCAGAGTAAGGTGTAATACGGTCGATTTAAAACTTGTGGTTCATAGAGAAAATCAGCTTACACCCAGATTTCATTATAAGGGCAAACTCAGTTTCAGAGATCTGTATGGTTTAAAGTGTTTGAAAAGTTAGGCCTGCACTTTGCACAATGATAATTAGGTGCTAAAATAAGTTGCTACACTCGCGGCTCCAGTGCAGAACTTTTGACATCAAATATCTTGGCTGATCGACTGCGTTCGGGGATGAATGTATAAATCACAGCTATAACTAATGTTGTAAAATGGGGAAAATTTGAGCTTTCACCAAACTATTCCTTTAATGTGGTCCCTCTAAATGGCTGCCTCCCGCTCCCCCTTCCCCAGCTCGGCCCCCACTTTCTTCCTGACAGTGACATATTAGTTTTGCGGGCTCCTGGAATCTGATAGCGGCGAGTTTGCCACCGCACTCAGCCTGTGATTAATGCCCCTCCATTTGGGCCCGGTAATTGGCTACGACTGCACCGGGGAATAATCAGACCCTTTCTCTCTCTCTCTCTCTCTCTCTCTCTCTCTCTTTCTCTCTCTCTCTTTCACTCTACTCTCTCCTTCTCTCTCTCCCTCCCTCCCTTATTCAGGCACTAGGTGCCACCACGCTAATGAGAACGCGGGTTAATTGAGCCCGCGGCATTGGGCCCCGACAGTTACTGATGACTGTTATGACAAAGCTGCTCTCTCTCCTTCGCTCTCTCTCTCTCGCGCTCTCTCTCTCTCTCGCTCTCTCTCTCTCTGTAACACATATACATGCACACACACACCCAAACACACATAGGCACACACTCCCACTGACACGGGCAGGCGCACACACTCTTCGGCCTCCGGGACACAGAGTGCTGAGTTGAGCAAGACTTCTGGGCGAGCCTCATAAGAAAGAGGAGGGAGAGAAATAAATAACCAAAATATATTAAGCAGGCCCAGCCTCTGCCTCATTTTTCTTCCCTTTTTCCACACACATACACAGACGCGCACACACTCACACGTCCTTGACTTTCCCCCACACTTTCCTCCTTATTTCTTCTCCTTCTCGCTCTCTTCATCTCTCTGTCCCCTCCTTTCTTTCTCTCCTTCACTCGTGCACCATCTCTCATCCTCTTTTTCTCCTTCTCCCTCTGTCCTCTCTCTGTCCTTCTATCTCGCTCTCTTTCCCCTCTTTCTCTGCCCCCCCGGTTGCAGTGCTCTGAATGGATGGCGCTGTAATCTCACAAAAACAGAAGAAAGAAATAAGAGAGAGACTAGAGGAAGAGAGAGAGAGAAAGAGAGAGAGAGAGGGATGGTGAGGAAAATGGAACAGTGAGATGATCACAGTAATTCTGATGGTGTCAGCTGGATGATAGAGAGGGAGAGTAAATCCAGGTCTAGTCATATTTTAAAGCAGTGATGTAGTTTCTGCTGTAGGACTCTGGGCTACTGGGCCCATCCGTTCCTGGATCTGAAAAAGAGGTTACGGTTTGAAGTAGCTGGATATGAATATCATCATTTACTTTAACATTTATCTCTTTTTTCTTAGGCTAGTTTGTGATTTGTGTATCTGTTACACACTTCAAACATTGGGAACACCATACTTTTCAAACTGTTGTTAATAGAAACCCACTTTGTAAACTAAACTATTTCTATTGCATTTGTTATTGCAATCTTGTAAATAGTTGTGTTAATGTTAAATTAATACAAATGGATAAAGAAACAGTCATTTATTAATGGGCCGTGGCCATGGAAAACCACATTTTTATGTAGGAGATGTAATACATAAACATAATATACCATATAAAATATAAATGAAATCTATTGCATGTACCATAAATAAACCCAATATACCTCATGTAATATAACCAAATATACGAACCAATCCACGTTTGGAAACTTCTAGAACAGGCTGAGTTAAATTAATTGTTTCTGTCACATGTGAACACATTTGCATACATAATCCAATACGGCCACAGCGATGTGGCCTAGCCTTTCCGAAGCTATAAAGAGTGTTTCATCCATTCTTTTCAAATCAGGCACAGTGCACCACAGGCAATCAAAACAGAAGTCACTTACACAAACAGCCTTTTTATTGAATATTGATAAATGTTTGTACATAAACTAACTTGTCAGGTGTAGACCTACATAAAATGTGGGACTCGGGTCCTTTAAACCTTTTCTAAAGATACTAGGCTCCCCTAAACTTTAGACAATAGAAGTTTAGGCAGAATAACTAACTGTTCACACAATGATTCATTAGCAATGTTTGAGTGCTAACATCTACACACTCAATCACACACACACACACACACACACACACACACACACACACACACACACACACACACACACACACGCACTTACACATTATAAGTGCCAGCGTAAAGATTGATGAGGGCCAGTGGTGAGCCTTTGCATCTGTTTCCTTGGCTGTTCTGGGAGAATGCAAAAAGAAAAGAGTGGAGAGGGGAAAGGGAGGAGAGCAGGGCATAAAGAGCATGAGGAGTAGGAGGGGGTTGTATAATGAGAAATGACCTCTTCAACTCAGAACGACCCCAACACGACCCTGATAGTTTTTCTTAAGCAGCAGTGACTCGACAGAGAATGTCAGGCTGTGAAGTAAATCTCCAGACTCTTTGAGGAGACATCTGGAAGTAAGCTGACACGAGTTTCTGTCTCATGTTATCAGAGGGCCTTTTCTGTAATGGATCCCTCCTCTTGAACTGTCAAAATAACGGACAGAAATATACTATTTACTGGCAGAACGGAGATTAAAGGAATACTCCAGCATTTTTAACCTAATCTCTATCTGCCCCATCTCAAAACCCTCTTCTGATACTGAATATGCACATTTGAGACTGCAGTCATTTAGTTCTAGCAATAAATATCTTAGACTGAGAAAGACATTCAATCATGTTTCAAGTTTGTCAGAGCTGTTTCAAGTTTTGCCCAACGTTGGAGCAACACATTAAATTTCACTTTCCTCAAAACCCCAGAGAAATCACAAAGAACCTCTTATCAGCCCATTAGTATTGTATAATCAATAGTTTTCAGATTAAATCAGGGTGTTTTTTCGTTATCAGCCTATGAAGTAGCTGGATATGAATATCATCATTTACTTTAACATGTATCTCTTTTTCGTAGGCTGCTTAGTGATTAGTGTATCTGTTACACACTTTGGGAACACCATGCTTTTCAAACTGTTTTTAATAGAAACCAATTTTTAATTTTTTTGTTTTAGCACACTCCTGGTGAATTGAATGGGGATGTGATCTAAAGTTATGGTGCAAAAAAGGATGCTCAAACCAACCAAGACTGATTAAAAGTTACTGAGATAGATTTCTTGAAATAGGCAATATAATCTACTTCTCATCCTAAATGTAGCTTTTTAAAAAGGGACTGTGAGTCCATAATCTGTAATAAGGTTCAGGGACTTCATTTTTCTCACATAAGGCTCTTGGTAAGACTGTGTAACAATCTGAGTCTGAGTATTTCAAAATATTTGGGGAGATGTGGACAACCCGACATTATTGCTCATTTCATGAAATCTGGGTACATTTGGCTCACCCCATGGGCCATTTTCTTTGGGGGTTGATGGGGCTTAATATAAGCCTTCACATCTCATTGTCAGTTTGTTTTTCTCGTTTTTGCATGACGAGTAATTAAATACACTAAATCCTGCTCTTTTGAAATTTGCTGGGCAGTCCTGTGTGTGTCCTCTGGTTTGGGTGTACTTCCTCTCAGCAGTCCCTGACCAATCAGGGGGCTGATCTGTATTGTCTGAACCCCACAGCTTTAGCGTACCTCTCCATAGTGACAGACTGAAAACGAACACGCCTAACTGAGTCTAACTATAAAGGATAACTCAACTATAAGCTAACATCACGCCTCCCTCCCCCAAATCTATCAGAAAAGTAAATTAGAACCTTTTCTTCAGCGGGTCAAGTAGGGAGTGTCTCTCTCTCTCTCTCTCTCTCTCTCTCTATTTATATATGTATATATATATATTAATGATAAGTGACTTAAAATCCATCTTGTTGTTTTGATTCATATAAGAAGATGGATCATATAAAAATCGTTTCTTGCAATCAACCCTTCTTTACAGATTCAGTAAAAGCAGTTTAAAGGAGAGATGATTATACAGACACTTGTACTGGCAGGACGTTAGTAAACCATTTTGTATAGAAATTTACACAATTCATGTCCACGTATGTGTGTGTGTGTGTGTGTGTTATGTGAGGACATGTCCTGAAGGCTGATTAATTCGAAGGCTGTAAGCCCTATCGGTGGTGTTTAGGCCCTCAGTAATTACACTTTACGAGCCTCCTTCTGTAAACGGGGTGTAAATCTGTTCCCTGCGCCTCTAACTGCTCCTTCATCAAACATCGTAATCCCCACAAACCGCCTTTATAGCCGGCCCACTCACCAGGCCATCTGCACGCGGCATGGCCATAAACGGACTGGACCATGTGGATCAGGTCCGGGGGCCGTTCTGACCTGGTGGGGGCACAGTTTAAGCAGTGTTCCACACAGATTCCTCACTGTGAAGACATTTAGGAAGAATTCAGGCCCCCTGGAGCCAGGCTAGCTTGAATTAGTGCTCATGTGGCTTAATGACAGGATGCAAATTGTTGGTGTCATAAACAAAACTCATGACTCCTTTTGGGAGCTTTTTGTACCATCTGAACTCACCACCTGCCCTTCGCATTGAGTGCATATTTTATGCTGAACTGACCCATAGAAAAAATCTTGCAATGCCATGGCAGTGTTAAGTTAAATATCTAATGAATGTCGCCTTAGCTTTTTTGTTTCTATTATCTTCACACATAATAGACCCATTAAAGTCTATGAACGTAATAAATGTTCATGTTGGCTGCATTCAAAAACACTCAAGTCCATCTTAAGAATGTGATTTCTCCTTTTATTGCCCCAGAGATGTAAGGTTACCCTAATACAACAGTGATCTGCACAGGCACAGGAAGTGAGGCTATAAATATCAGTTAATTAAAAAATAAATAACACAGAAAGTATTAGTTGTAGCAGACATGTGAAAAAATGTGTGTATGCGTGCATGTGTGTACGGGGGGGTTTAGGGTGAGAGCTGGGTCAGGCTGGTAATTTAAATGCTCGCTATGTGGTAAAACACAGTCACGGCACCTTATTGTGTGCATGCACATCATATTTTACACAATTAAAATGCCATCTGTTTAGGTCCCGTTAGCATTCATTAGCAATAATGCACCCGTTCAGCAATGCTCCCTAGAGCACAGTCTCTCTCTCTCTCTCTCTCTTTCTCTCTCTCTCTGTCAGTCTCTCTTGCTTTGGCATTACACACGCACTCCACTGACATACATACGCCAAAACATCTTAACTTTTAATGACATAAAGAGATTTCATTCCCAGCAATGTTGGCTCGTTTCTACTGGTTCATTTATCATAAAGCAGAAAATATATAAATATGGAGATTTTATTTGAAGCACACATAAACACTAAGCGAAAAGTAAAATTATAAATGACACAAAGAGTGATGGCACATGAAGCAGGACTAAACACAGTTTTCAACTTGCTGAAAACAAAGAACACACTGAACACAGAATACACTGAATACACTTAACACAGAATACACTGAATACACTTAACA